>BOPP01000251.1:0-94886 GCA_017312745.1 Gryllus bimaculatus
CAATGAGCATTTTGTGTGAAGCAGATTTATTATCATCAGAAAAACGTAGAAGAAACCTAATTATGGGGTATACGATTAAATTGGCAGCCAACAAACTGAATCCAATAAATAAAGTGTTCGAATATGCATGCAAACATTATAGAACATCTAGCTATAAAGAGAAGCTCCAGAGACCCCTAGCAATAAGACCAATTCAAACACTAAAGAAGATACAAGAGAAACTACCATCCCTAAAGATTACGACTGTACCTGGCTATGCCCCCTAGACAATACGAGACATCAACGTTATTAAATTTGCGAATATCCCTAACAAGCAGAATACTAATCATCGTAAAATTGGTGCTCAATAAGAAATGAACTAGCAAAATGTGATGGTTACAATACAATTTATACTGATGGCTCAAAGATTCTAAACAACGTAGGTTGCGCAGTAATAGCTTCATGTGAGATGATCACCAAAAAATTACCAGATGACTTCTTAGTGATATCCAGCGAATTATATGCCATAGCTGAAGCTCTTAAATTCATCACAAGAGCCAATCAAAAAAGATTTATGATAATAACAGACTCTAAAAGTGCTGTATCTGCTATAATTAATCTATCCATTGATAATGTATTAGTCGAAGAAATAGTTGTAAAATCAACCATTTGAACACTGAGGGTAAAGAAATAGCGTTGTGCTGGATACCCTCGCACGTTGACATTGCAGAAAATGAATTGGCAGATAGAAAAGCTAAAGAAGCAGCGCGAAGCGAAGTTAGAAGTGATATACCAGTAAGCTATCAAGAATACCTCAAAAGAGTCAAGAACAAAGCTGACATCGACAGTAAAGAATGGAACAACTTACAGGGTTGCAAATTAAGATCAGTTAGGAAACTTGAAGATGACAATCCAACGGTCAGTTTCTGCAGAAATGATCAGGTCGTCTTAACAAGATGTAGAATAGGACACACAAAATTTTCACACAGCTACTTATTGAACAGGACAGATGCTGATAACTGTAGTGTGTGCAAGATCCCTCTTTCAGTAGAACATTTGTTTGTTTGCCCTTAATATGAAAGTGCAAGAAACAAGTACACACTAAGTTCTCTTAAAGATCACAATAACAAAGAACAGTGCTTTAAATTCATTTGCTTTGTAAAGGAAATTTAAATGTATAACAATATATAACCATGTATGTAAAATTCGAAGTTACTATGTTATTTTGTACTGATTGTGTATTATTAAGGTAGTCGCTAATAACTATGTAGTTGATGCGACTGTAAATAAATCAAATCAAATCAATCTCTGTAATCACGTATGTGAGTACAACTGTTGACGAGAAATTAAACAGAGCAAATCAGACTACAATCCGACTATGAGTTTCGGAAAAAAACCGTGAAAAAATAATTGAACCTAAATCAGATATTTAGTGCAAAATTACAAAAAAAAGTATTTTTCGTAGCTTCTCTCTTATATCACGTATGTGAGTAAAACTCTCGACGAAAAAGTAAATGGAGCAAACAAGACGTCAATCCGACTATTAGTTTCATGAACTTTGGAACACGTCCGTGTTAAAAATAGATATATGTTACACAGTTTGTGAGATATGCGTGATTCTTTTGTGTAAAAAAATGAAAAAAAAGTTTGGTCGATCCATGGATTGACGAACTATGTAACGAACAAACTATGTAACATAAATCAAATCTAGATTTATATTACATAGTTTTATAAAATGTCAACATTTGTCATAGACGGATAAAAATGTGGCCACTAGGAACATTAGACTAAAAGACTTGCATTTTTAAATATTGGTCGCTCTGAAAAATAGAGTCAAATTCAACCGTCTCTATCTCATAAACTAATACAGCTAGAGCGCCGAAATTTGCACTTTTTATTGTACGTCGATCCATGGATCGACGAAACTTTGCATTTTTAACACAAACAAGAAACACGCATATCTCGCAAACTATGTAGTATAAATCAAATGTAGAAACACGGACGAGTTCCTAAATTCTTGTACTTTTAGAAAATGCCAACATTTGTCATAGACGGATAAAAATGTGGCCACTAGGAACATTAGACCAAAAGACTTGCATTTTTAAATATTGTCTGAAAAATAGAGTCAAATTCAACCGTCTCTGTCATAAACTAATAAAGCTAGAGCGCTGAAATTCGCACTTGACAATGTACGTAGTCTACTTTTTACTTTGTGTTTAAAAAGGAGTTTCGTTTAATAAGAACCTGCTTGAAATTGCAATTTTCTACAGTGCTCTTTGGAAGAAATTGACGTTAATGGAGAAACGTATGCGTTTTTCTGAAAAACTAAGCTTCTAATCGAAAAATGGGTATTACCAGTATATTCGCTATAAAATTTCGTGCTAGAATCATGGTTTTAAGAAAATTCCCTTACACGACGATCCACGGATCGTCGATCGTCGATCCACGGATCGACGAAACTTTGCATTTTTTAACACAAAAAAGAAACACGCATATCTCACAAACCATGTAACATAAATCAAATCTACAAACACGGATAACATTAGCTATCTGCCCATTGGTCTGGAAAGTGTTGTCAGTCCAAATATAATTATAAACACAAAGTTAGTACTGAAGTCCAACTTCAGGAAGGTTCTTCCAAAAACTGTTTGGGACCTTATCGGGCTCAGGTGCAGAATTTTTGCTTTGATCTAATACATAAAGAAGTTCTTCCATAAGGAAAGGTTTGTTGTAGTTATCGTGATTGTCCCTAGTTAGTAGCAAAATGTTATTTTGACTTAAGTTTCTGTTTGAAGGATCTGTAGATAGAAAGTTTGGGTCAAAATTATTGCTATCTAAATTTTGAGCAAACGCATTCGCAAAAAGGCTACATACGGCTTGAGTTCCAACATGTTTATAAGCCAGTACTATCAATAAGATGTTTAGGAATACTGCGAGTATTTCACTAATGGCTTTTGTTTTATGCCATACCTCTGATATAGGAGATTGGTATGTGATGGTAGAGGTGAACGTTTGCCATGAATTGATCATTACGGATTTGAGAGTAAGTCTTGCAAAGACTCTTGCTTTCCTGTAAGCAATACCATTTACCATGGTTTTGTTTTTCTTAAATTTTCTATATGCTCTTTTTTAGTTTTAATTGCTGTGGTACATTGTTCGTTCCACCATGAAACTTGGCATTTTCTAATTATTCCCGAGGTATTGGGAATCGACGTTCTTGCTGCTTCTAGAATTAGTGCAATAGTCATGCACTAAACTGTTTAACTCCTCAGAATATAGGTTGATTGGTTGATTATGAGTTGCAATATTGGACTTGATAAACAGTTGGAATTGTTCCAATTTAGCTTGTTCTAGAATCAATTTAGGCTCACATCTCAGATTGGAGAATAGATCTAAGTCTGGAAGGGTCATGTTAATGGGATAGTGGTCACTATCATATAGGTAGTTGTTGGTAGACCATGTAATTCTAGCTGCAATGTCATTTGAGGCAAAACTAAGAGTAATAGCAGTTGCTTTCATTTCCATTACTACAGTTAAAATGGAGGAGTGTTCTTAACATGAGTATTAATATGATTTCACTCTTCACCAATTTTATTTTTCTTTTTAGTTTGCTTACTACAATCCAAATTGGTCTTATCTATATTATTACTTTCAGAACCGATCTGGGATGAAGATTTTGATGAGAGGATTCTCTTAGGAATAGAGGGGAAATTACTCTCATTTACTGCAAGATTTTCCTTTTGGCTTTGTGATTCAGTAATTTCAATGGAATTATTAGTAAATTCATTTTGAGATTTTTCATTTGCTGTCATATTATGTTGCAGAATGTTGGATAGATTTGTTATTACACTGGTTAGCTAGATGACCAGACTGTTTACATAAGAAGCATGTCATATCATCTGTAGAAAAGAAAATTCTATATTGGGTACCATCATACAATATAGTGGTTGATTCTGGAAGATTGCTAACATCTTCAGGTGTTATAACCACCTGTCTCCTGAAACTCATAATATGTGTCAATCCTGGTTCAGGAATATCAGTTCTAATAAATGAGATATTGGAGTTTATATGGATATTATATTTTGAAAAATCTTGTTGGATAACATCATGTGGTACCACAGGGCAAACATTAGAAATTATTCCCCTCTTAAGCTTATTAATTAAAGGTCTAACATTCAGTTTATGATCCTTGATGGTTAACGTAGGGTAGTTGCTAGTCAGGTACTCTGCTGTTTTCTTAGTGTATAGAAATACACTAACTCTGTTATTAGATATGCGCGACACGAATCCAATGTCATTGGGGTTCATTATTGTAGCGAGTTTAGTAATATATTATTTTATTGAAATACCTTCGCGGGCTTCTATGATAACTCCTTGGTCTTTGGTAGGAAATACATCACTCACAGTAGCGTTGGCGTAAGTCTTCTTTGCTTGATTTTCAGGAGCTGGGTCCATAGGAAGTTTGGTTAAGTTGTTGTTTACATTGGAGAACATTATAATTGTCAGCCGCATTAGGCTGACTTTCAATAGATGTTAGATTACATTAGTATTGATTCCTATTTGGTGTGACAAAAACACTAATACACAACTGATAATACTGCACTTGTGAACACGACAAGAGAAGGCACAAACGGAGGTGCTCCCTCTACGATGTCTGGGAGCGAACTGTTTGAACGGTTTGTTTGATATTAATAGCAGTTGTAATCTTTTAGTTTAGGAGTTTGATTGTTCTTCAGGTTGGTTTCCTGGAAACATATTTCTGCTTGGTTGTAGTTATTTGGAAGTAACTTTAAATATTCAAATCTTGTGTACAATCCATTAATGTTACAATAAATTACATTGAAAATATTGTTTGAATTATTATATTTATTTATGTGAGAAAATGGAAAGTAAGATGACTTAATATACTACATACTAATCTTGTTTACACTAGTTCATCTGTAGTATCAGTACATGTATTTTCTGTTTGAATAATTGCTTTGTTGAGTCTGCCTATTTTAGTGAATCTATTGTTTGTTCTGTAAGAAGAGGGTAAGTTTCTTTCATCATTAATACTATAACTTGTAGGTCATTGCTGAATTATTTGGCTATAATTGGGACATCCTTGGCACCAAAACTCTTGTCGAAAAATAATAATTGTTGGTAATTTAATGGAAATCTAGTCTTGATTATTAACTATAGTGCTTTTGATTGGTACAATTTGTTGTTTTACTTTTTTGTTTTGTGTTTTGTCTTGAGATTTAAGTGGTTAAGTTTTTTTCTGGTTTCTTATTTGTTGGTTGAGCTTTTTGGTATTCATTTCTGTCTCTATTCTTTAAAATATGTGATTCTTGTGATGATGAATCAGTGGGGTGGGCTCTCTTCTGAAGAATTGGGAACTGTTGCTTATTGAATAAAGGACCTTCATTTTGATTTCCTAATTGATGTGATAAAGATGTGCTATCAGCTGTTGAATTATTGGTGAGAGAGTTTGTGTTATGTACTTTAGTTTCATTATTATTTAGGGGCACTGATTTGCAATATGACCATTGTCTTATAGATAAAATATGACATGTCTGTAGTGAAGAATATCATGTGTTATCACAGTATATTAAGGTGGAGGTTAGTTGTTTCTCTATATGTTCAGGGGCTATATAAACTTGCCTTGTAAAACTCATTATATGGGAGAAACCCGGTTCACTTGTACCAGCTTTCACAAATAATATTTTAGTTGATATTGTGATACCTCTGATTTTTAATTATTTTTATATTACGTTAGATTTCCCTTATTGTCAGAAGCCATATCTAACTGATTTAGTTACTGCAATTGCAGCCCTTATCTGTTATCTTGACAGATAACCGGCGATGTAGTTATTTTTATGTATCAAAAATGTGTGGATTAGTTGCACACCTAGAACACAAAAATATTTCGATACAACTCGCGACGCTGAATACGCACGGCCTCCTGGATTAGATTAGATTTAGATTTATTCAGCCAAAAAACAGTAAAAACTATATGTGACGATTATCTGCGCACGTTTTCTTGAGTACCAGAATCCCTTCCCGTCATTTTAACTATAAATAGTTGAAAAATTAGTAAAAGTTTAACAGAAATAAAAATAAATTTTAAAAATCGCAAGATTTGAAAAATAATAATTTTCGTTTCTGAGTTACAGAAAACTTATTTGCATAGGTACACGAATTACAAGTATGATTTTTCTGCATTGATAACAAAATAGAAACTCGCCTTTACCTCTATTTCTACCAGTACAAGCAAAAGGAGAGTTCAACAAAACGCGCGCATAGTGAAGCTACATTTTTCGTCCAGAAGCAAAACAAGGGGCCATCTCAGCATTTGCTCAATGCATCGGGGAAACTGGACAAAAACCTGATCGAGATGGTGGTTAATTTTGTTATATGTACATTCCATTTGAGGTTTGACTAAATTGACAGACCTAGAAATTTTGTTACCTGAACATCACCTAATTACATATTATTCATTTTCAATGGAGCATGCGATTGCTGATTTGAAATTCAAAAATGCATTGAAACTGTTTTTCCTTCATTAACTATTAATTTGTTATTACAAAACTAATTTGAAACTTCTAAAATCGTACTATTTATTGTTTCTTTTTTGCAAAGAACATTCGTGTCATCGGCAAATAGAACCGTTCTTCCGTTTTTAATAGACAACGGCATATCGTTTACGTATAACAGAAGGACCTAAGATCGAGCCTTGCGGAACCCCATATTCAATTGGTAAAGAATTGGAAAGATAAGTAAATAATGTCCTTTCGTGCCAGTACGGTATTTCTACTCTTTGAGATCGATGTGTAAGGTACGAAGTTATCCAATCTAGAACAATACCACGAAATAACTCTGAAAATGAGCTCCAATAGTATACGCGCTAGAGCGCGGCAAAACTTACCAATTTTATATATGTTAAAAAAAATAAAAAAAACACACGAGTTTCTACATACGCTTATTGTGACCCCATTTATAGTCCGAATGTTGCATGGAAGATTGTTTTTGAAACAACATTAAATTTTGGACTTAGATATTGTCTCCAGAATTCAAATATCACGGATAGTTTGTGAGATACGGGGAGTTCATTTTTGTCTTCAAAAAATCTCAGTTCTCTAGCTCAAATAGTTTACAAGCTAAAGTATGTCAAAGTTCTTTCTTCTTTTAAACAAATTTAATTCTTTGGCTCTAAAGGTTTAAAAATCAAAGATAATTTTTGTCCTAAAAATCAATATTGTTCGAAGAAAAAATACGAGTTTCGAAAAATGCCTTTAAATGCCACATTTATCGTCCGAATGCTGCATATAAACGTTTCTTTTTTAACTACATTAAATTTTGATCTTAAATATTGCCTTCAGAATTGTAATAGATCACATTGTTTGTGAGGTAATCGACGAACATACTACTTAAAGCGAAAATCACGAAATTTGGTTATGTATGTCTGTCTGTCTGTCTCTCTCTTTCTCTCTCTCTCTCTCTCTTTCACTCTCTCGCTTTCTCTCTCTCTCTACAAAAAAAAAGAAAACCCTATGATTGTTTTAAATATAAAGGTAAGAGACACAGTAGGGATTCCAGAACTCAAGAAAAATTGTACAAATTGACTTCTTTCTCATTACTAAGAGAGAGTTGCAAAAAACGCTTCTAGAGAACACATCCTTTTAACTGTTTTGACGTTAAACAATGTGAAAGGCGAAATTTACTCTGAGCTTCATAAATACTTTTCAACTCCATACCAGAGATTTTAAAGGTAAAAAAGGTAACAATGAGGATGAATGCATAAGAAACACAACTTTGAGTAATTATTTTATTAATTTTTCTATTTTTTTTGTTGCATAAAAATATATAATTTAATGTGGTAAACACAGAGTAAACGGATATTAATGTCGATAATATTTGTTAAATAAAATAATTTTATAGATGCCTGAGTCAAAGACAGTTCTACATAATTTATGTACAAAGTTCATCCTCAGTATGAAACAAGAGTGCAGTAAGACAATTTCACAAATGCTATGCATCTTACTGTATCTAACATCTACTACAGAACCCTTTTGTGCTTTCTCTCAGGACTTATCTATGGTATTGCACCTATATGTACATCTTTCCACAAATTATATATGTATCAGAGTATAAAAGATATTGAGAAAATGTGTAGAAAAAATTTAGGAGTGGCAGACTTGAGCAATAGCAGAAATTGACTTATTGTATTAAGCTCAGACTGGAAGGATAGAGTAGAACTGAAGCTGTGCACACACTGCTAGAGTAAGATACTGTTTTACATCTACTAAGATCTATTTAATGCTTTTCACAAAATTTCCAGCCTGTAAAGATTTGTCATAATACTGACCAAACAAACTGTCTACTATACTAGCTAAAAAATATTTCCAGTCTTTCTTTACACTTTGAAATAACATAATAACATAACAAATGAAAATAACAATAGATTATGTTTGCAGTTTAATAACACCACAAATGGTATTGACTAGCTTGTTACTTGCTTGAATGTTTCAAAGTGTAATGTTAGAAGAAGACCGGATTTTTTAGATGCATGTTAAACATTTTTTGACATCAATAAACACTTGTGAAGTGATGTAGTATTACACATGTTGAACATAGGTACAATATGTTAGCAACATCAAAAACACATTTGTTCCATATACTTATACATATATTGGTTTGCATTACATGAATCTTACATGTACTTTGGACTCAGGTCAATAGCACATTTGGTCACAGTTTACAAATTTTTCACGCTGTAGTTGACTTGTACATTTCAATAAAACGGAGTTGGAATATTTATATATTCTCACATGTTTAAACAACATATGTATAAATTTATACATTAAACATTTTATTTGGATTATACACTCACAAATATGACACTTTAAAATCAGATATACACTCTATTAAATATATTTTGAGTCAGATTTGTCTTAGGATCAAGAAATATTCCTCTCTTTTCATTTCTAAATGTATGTTTCATCTTTTTGCTTCAAAGTGAAAAACTGAACTTTTAGTTTTCTGAATTAATAAAATAATGCAGATATTATTGATTAAGAAGGATGCACATGCTAAAGATTCTAAAATGTGATTAAATTAATTTATCAAAAAGGAAGTAGGTTGGTTTGTGCACCGAATCTTTTCAAGAGGATCTTTTTCATGCTCATACATTGAAGCTTATGAACAAAACACAGAGAAGCAAACCTTGCGAAAATCAGAAGATTAATATCAAACATAACATATGACAATTGCTTCAAGATTATAATTTTTTAAGTAAAACTGATTTATTTTCAAAAGAATATTTAAAATTGTGAGTTTTAAACAACATACTTAAAATCAATGTATTTTTCTTATCTGTATTCAATTTCAAAAGTTGACCAAGATGTTGATTGGTTCGTAACAGTATACACACAAAATATTACAGCTTTTAACATAGGTAGTGTAATTTTTATATGGTCTTAGAAATCTATTGACTGTTTCTGATTTTGAATTTGCTACTAAAATTTGCAACTTTATGGAATGTGTTGAAATTGGACAATAAATCTTGCCTAACATGTTTTAACAAAATTTTCAGTCTCTCTGTATTTCAAGTCTTACACATCGCTTTAGAAGAATTTTTTGTTCATGAAAGCATGAATGCCATAAATTTCATAATCAAGTTTTATGCTTGACATACCAAATATATACTGATCAATTGCAGTGTCTCTGAGGCAGAAAACTGTCTTATTATTCAGACAGCCTCAGTGATTTCATCAATACTTTTCATATCGAAAATCGGTTTTTTGAAGGACAAAAGTGGTTGTTTTCTGTCATTATTAAAATAGGTTATTACAAGTGCGCTTTACAGAGTTTAATAATCTAAGATCAATATGAAATAACATGAGAAATTCTTTGAGAATCCAGTGACAGGCAGCCAAGAATAGTTTTGCTTTCTTTCTTTCTTTTAAAAAAATAAAATATCCAATTTCTGTAATTTCATGTTATATATCCACTATTTACCCAGGCTTTAGAAGTTCTATGCTCTTTTTATGTACAAATTGGATACAGAAATTTTTTTTTTTTTTTTGCTGGAGACTAAATAGGTGTAGTAATCTGTAAACTACAAATATTTTGCAGAATGATTGTCCTGGCACAAATATTTTTGTTGGAACTCGTCACAGAATACACAGGATATCATAAAATGTAAGAGAACAGCAATAACTGTAAGGAACATATTTCTCAAGAGTTGCAGTGTAGTCTACAAACTTTCAAGGATCCATGTGCAAGTGTCAAGTGATTAATGAAGATTTCTTCATGAGCTTAGAGACATTTCCAAATCTGTGAAAAGAAAAAATGCTTTTAATAGTTTCTGTCATGTAGTACCCTTAAGCATTAAATGTAAATCATCCCCAAATGTATCTCGAGTCGATCCATCTAGGGTACAAGAATTTACTAGCAAATTTCACAAAATATTATAATCATTTAGTAGGGCTTATTAGCAAGACATTAATATTCCAACAATGATGAGAGAACAGTGCTAATCACTGAGGGCTGTACTATGGACATTTACCTTAAACCCCAAAACTTACCACAAACTTCTCATATCACTATTTGTGCACTTATTATTAGGCACTTATGCGTTGTTTTTGTTTTTTGACAAAATCTTGGGCCATCTTATCTCCAGTTCTAGATTCTAGAGTTTGAAGTATAGCATGATCTATAAAGTTTGAAGAGAATAAAAATCAAGAAAATATAAATGTGCAGAAGCAATTTAAATAATTATTGTTGAATATACTTCTCTCACTTTTATTTTTTTGATGCATGAGATTCAATTCCACAGTTTTCAGTCCATGGAAATTGTCAATACTGGTGTTGTTTTCATCTACTCCAGGAATATTTCCTAGGGCCAGAAAAGCTTCTCCAGCAAAATCATTGAAGGTCAAAACATCATGGTCCATAACAGTGAAGAGAATCATCGCTCCTTCCACTCTACATTGTTCTAAGGTTACCGAGCTGAAAAACATACACATTTTTGGGGTAGCAAGTTTCATCACCACAACAATTTGAAGCAATTAAAACTTGTAGATTTTTGGTACTACCATCCATCTATAAATAAATCAAATTTAATGAAACTTATGAATGACCAATAAAGTCATTCAAAGATCACAATAAAGTTATCTAATTTACTCATTAATATACTAACAGGGTATAAGCAAGTACTGAATACTAAAGATCAATTTAAGATTGTCAATGCAATTTATTTTCAAATCTATTGATTGCCCACTTTAAAGGTAGGTATATTAAAATTAGTAAACACATCAAAATGGTCTAAGACAGAATTCACTCATAAAATTACAGAGGTCTAAGAATAGACATTAAAAACTCCTGGGGCATGTAAGGGGTCATAGATATTTCCTTTTTGTTGTTGATCATATAGAGGGAAATCTTATTTAACAATGTTACACATGTGAAATTTTTCCAGATGGGAAAGCATTGTGCATTTGTGTTTTGGACTGCAACAAGTGCAAATGAATCTAGACAGGAACATTGAGATGCTGAGGGGAGGGTGGAGGTAGAGTAGGTGAGGGGGGGGAGGGAGAAAGAAGGAGATGAAGGGCAGAACGTCTGCTGGATTCTGCTAGTAAATAAATAACATTCTCATATGTACACAATTAATTATACATTCTTCCATGTCTACATGTATCCTACATGTGAATGTAAATCTGGAGAAAACTTTAAAAAATTATGAATCTTTTGTTAACAAAAAATATTACCATACATTTAAAAAAAACTTCACTTCTCCCCAAAAGACAATATTTATTGCAGGTAATCAAAATTTCTGGTACTCACAATTCAAAACATTCATCAAACATTGGATGCAAAGTTTTCTTTTGGACATTTGTTTGTTGTTCTGCACAATGAGCAAATACTTTTCGAGGGAGCAATTCTATGATGACAAATGGATCACTGAAGCCTGAAAAATAAAGCATGGAAGCCTCCTAATACTATAATTACACAGGACATAAATAATTAAATATTTAAAGTAAATAAGGTACAGTAAATACAATGTATGGTATAGTAAATATAAATTAAGTAATTTCAGTATACAAACCATTGGGGTCAAGTGGTATCACATCTCTTGCATTTAGCACCTCCACACACAAAGAATCATGATTGAAATAGGCTCTGACAGAGAGTACTCCATATTCTATGCTTTCTGTGGTCAGTTGATCTTGCAATCTTTGAAGGTAGTAGAGATGAATGAGCCCCTCTGTTTCAGTCTTATGATATTGCAATCTCTGTTCTACTCGCCAGTAAGTAGCTTCAAGCAAACAAATTTCATAGCACAAATATTGGTGTAAGAACAAATACACATATTTTAACCTTTATTTGTAATGTTCTATTGAAAAAAGTAATTTTTCAAAGATGTCAAGTGAAATATGTATATTTATTATTTTTTTTATGTGTATTTAATTGTTTGACACATGCAATTTTTCTCATAGACCAGACACTTCTTCAAACTAGGAAAATAATGCCGTTTCTTATTAATCATGTCCTTAATTAGTCTTAAATTAGTACATATTGACTTATTTGTTCACATGCGTATAAATATGCACTGTGAGAACTTTACAAAATAATAATTTGTATTCTAATTTCTTGCTGTAGTTGTTGAAACTTTTTTGCTTTCTACTCACTATTCAATACAGATTACAGAACTAACTAATTTAATAGTTTCTATCTACTGTTTTAGCATTTACACATATCATTCAAATAACATTAATGATGTGTGAAGATTCCAAGAACTGTTTGAACAAACATTTTTTTTTTCTAATTTAATTTTTTTCTTTTTTAATATTCCCATTCATTACTTCTATACTTGTGTTTTCCCCATCTGCATAGTCTCATGTTTAATTTTTTCATTGGCAATCTTAATTATACTAAGAGGCATGGATTGAACAGTGAGACAAAACTATTATCTACAAAATCTCTGTGAGTCAATGTTGACCAATTTACTTATTATTCTGTTGTCTCTTTTGCTTTATAGCATGTCTTTTGGTTTTGTTCATCAGGCAACTAAATATAATTTTTTTACTATTTCTTCGTTGTAGTAATTTGTATCACTTCATATTTGTTTCTCTCTCTCTCTCTCTCTCTCTCTCTCTCTCTCTCTCTCTCTCTCTCTCTCTCTCGCGCGCTCTCTCTCTCTCGCGCGCGCTCTCTCTCTCTCGCGCGCTCTCTCTCTCTCGCGCGCGCTCTCTCTCTCTCGCGCGCGCTCTCTCTCTCTGTCTCTCTCTCTCTTCTCTCTCGGCATATTACTCTCTATTATAATAAGGCATATTATAAAATATGAATATCTTTTCAAGCTTCTTATCATAATTGTTATTTCTTCAGAATTTTAGCAACTGTTTTCATTCAAAGATGAACTAAAGTTACTTCATTACTACTCAATTGAGCTTATGTTACTTCATTACCATTGTAAGGAAATCGTTCAATTTATTATATTTGGTATAAATAATGAACAATGATACTAACTTAAAATAGAATGAGAAATGAGACAGTTTTACTGTACCTTAATTGCCTATTAGTGTGGAAATGCCACAGTTGATTTGGGATTTAATTATAATGGTATTTAATTATAAATAATAAATTATAAAGGTACGATACCTGAATTTTGATATCATTAAGGTAAGTTGAAAGTATTGGAATTGACAACATACAGGAAGAGACAATGCAAAGTTGTCAGAAGGCAGTATATTGAGGAACTATGAGTGGGTATTTTCGATAACCATCAGGAGGAGACGCTTCTGTGAACTGTTTGAATATTTTTTAGAAAATGAATAGTAGTAGAAGAGACTAACAGTAATTAGTTGTGGCCTTTTTTTTCCCTTCCTCCAGTGAATTGATTTGTTTGTTTTGTTCAAGTTACATTTTCACTGAAATTTATTTTATTCTTTATATTACATTTCAATTAAATTGTCACCAAGATAGAGATATAAGTAATTAGTAGTTTTTTTAGATTTGTGTTTTAATTTTTTTGTCAATAAAGGCTCTAGCTGGAAAAGATGGTAAAAAATGCTTCTGCTTGAAATCGAAAAGTAAATATTTTCTAAGGATTGTGACCACGAAAAACATTTTTCATGGACGTTTAGATTCCTTTCCCTACACATCCTTTATAATAACGAAAAATGTGTTTTTATTATTTAATTTCATTCATTGAAATTAACAATAAACAAATTTAACATTAAACAAACCTTGAAAATATTGATTCTTGATGTGAAATTTACTCAATTTTTAAAAAATAATTTTTAAAATTTTATTTGCCTCGAAATTCAAACTTTTATATGGATTTTAAAATTTTGGAATTTTTTTAAAGCAAGTTTTCATTCTACCGAACGCACGAGAAAATCCCCAAATGTTGCCATAATAATCAGCTATCTTCTAGAACTTTTTCTGATTTTTCTGATTCGTGCGCCATGTTTAAAAACTTAAAGTACATATGTTTGACCCTTTTATTCGTGTATATAGAAATGTTTAGAGATATGTAGATACAATATTATTTTCTAGAGGCAGTATTTAAAATATGAAAAGGCTAATATCAATACAGTAGTTTACGAAACAAAGGCGCGAAACAGGTAATTCACGCACGAGTTGAGTACGGGAATCACCTCGCGCCGTGTTTCATGTACTATTTTTTTAACACGCCGAGGGCGAAATGCAATATCAGGCAAACGCTTCGCGATGGTTCGCACTCTGGAAAAAATAGCTGGTTCGCAGACGGAAAGCAAGCACGAGAAACCGCTTTTCGCGCTCGACATGTTAAAATATAGTTTTGTTATTTACATCGAGAAATACGCGCGTAGCTCCTTAGCAACCAACCATCTAAACAACGCATTAAGGCTAAATGTACCGACACTAGTTCAATTTGTTGCCACCACGTAGCAGCACCACAATAAGCCAAAATTTATCAAAAAAATACTCACGCAACTTTTCTTGAACGATGACCTTGCTTCCCTCTCTCTGGCACATAAACAGTTAAAGGCAAAAGCTTGCAGTGAGCACTGATGACAACATTCCCAGCACATCTTCACTGGCGCGAAATAGAAACAATTTTCTTTTGAAGGGAAGAACTTCTATCCGTTATTTCTCCAAAGAAATGTAAATAAATGACCGAAGCAGGTAAAGATCTATCACAGGAGATACCTGGACCTCCTGAGAAAGTTAGAACGCAAATTATTGAGAATTTTGCGAAGGCATGACTGATTCTCCAGAGATTGGAATTGCTTCATAAAATATGGTGGTCGATTTCGTAACTAATACCCCCACTCTACCCGCATTTCTTCAATCCATCGTTCAAGAAATGTTGCGCGAGTAATACTAATAACGTCTGAACGTGGTGCGATTTCCAATCAGTAAACGACATGGGATTTGTTTTTAATATAAAATTTACGCTATAAAACCTCTTTGAAAAAAAATTGCAAAATGAGTTTTAATTTTATTTTTTAAATAGTTTTGGGAAGAAATTTAAAAATGTGGGCTTATAGCGCGATGGCGAACTGCTTCCTGAATCTAACGCCGTATCAATCGTCCAAATCGGCTGAATAGGCGCGTCGTAAAGTGAAATTGGGCAAAATACAATGCCCCCTCCCCCATGCCGCGCGTGGGGCGCCGGCTCCGAGGGGCACGGGAGCATTCCATGAGAGATAAGAGAGGCAGGCAAGCAGGCGGTTCTCTTGTGGCCCGACTGAGATAATGCTTTCGCTATTTTCCACATCACAAAATTAGTTTTACATTCTCGTATACGTACCTATAACAGTAATATACTTAGTATAGAGAAAGTTATTCAATGATGCGGAAAATCGATATTGAGATTTCAACGAAATACATGTTTTAGGGCCCTTTAATACAGAAAAAGTATTTTTTTGTTTTTTGTTTTTGTTTTGTTTTGTTTTGTTTTTTCAAAACGTCTGACCGTTTGTCTGCTCATCTGTGAACAACACTAGGGCCGAAACTAAAAGTATTCTATGCTGGATCTAGCCAGTCTCAAAGCTTTACGAACTCCAAAAATATTGTTTAAAATTTGGGGATACTTTAAATGACGCCCCAAGGACATCTTTTATATTTTGTCAAAAATGGCTCCAGTTTTTTTCTTCGGATTTGTTGTAAGAATAGATTGAAATATGTTCACAAGGGGCACAGGTCCGATGTTTACTATTAACTTTGATTTTTTGAAGGTTACAAAAGTTTGAATTTTTCTCTTCTCAGCGTCTCCTCCCAACTACAGTATTGAAGTTAGATTTTTCCTCAAATGAAATTTGTTTTCCCTAATTAGTTCTTTCATTGACGTCATGCACATTTCTTTGAAAATTTTAGTCGTTTTTGTATAATATTGCGTGAAATATGTACATCACAAAAATACTAAAAACCAGAATTATTAAAAAACTGCTTCAATTTTTTTCAAACTTTGTGTAGGGGTGTTTCTAATTGTCCTATGTAAGATTATACGCCGTATTGCTTTATTTATTTATTTTTTTTTTCAATACTTGACATTTCTATCACGTCTGTAATACATTGCCAGCGGCTTGTATACATTATTGCGTTTGTTTAATTAATGTCTCATAATAGTAACCGAAAAAATATGTAGTATGAAAGTCAAAATATGTATATAAATATGTAATGAAAACATTAAGAGTATGTAATAAACATGTAAAATAGGATAAAATATGTAATATTAAAATACACAATTATAAAACGAACATTTACATAATACTAAATTACATTTATAAAAAAATACGATATAAATTTTAAAAGTGATACAAACGTTTTAAATATAATTTGAACAGTACAAATTGACCCATGCTTCGTACCATACAACTTTCCCTTCAGTTGTAAAACCTTCATCTACTGCTATTCAGTACGGTCATTTAGCAGCCACCCTAGACGCAATAGAAACCATCTTACAAGCTGGTGATATCTACGACTAGCAAATTAACACTGCAGCATGTAGTTTTCTCAGCAAAGAGTTACATGTCGATGATCGGCAACGTTTCTCGGAAATTAAGGTTCAAGTTCACAAGACTCGGCGTCAGTAATACTTTTCACACCTGAAGATGAAACTGATCTCAGTCACTGACGTGCGCTTCCCGCCAATGAGATAACTGATGCAGACGAGCAGGACTGTGAGAACATGCTACCGCGTCTTCATGCAGCGAACCTCGAGTAGACAGCACGCAATAACGATGTATAATAAGAGTGTTTTTTAATACTTTTCATAAAAATGAATCATAAAATTGAAGAAAATTGATGAAAATAGCAAAATATGTAAAAATATGTAACGCAAAATGTTAATATTGTGTTAGGACGGCAACGATTCGCCAAAATTAAAATTTTTAGATCGGTAAATAGGAAGACAAAAAATATGTACTCGTAATTACATAAAAATCCGGCCCCTACTCATAAAGTTACTCGAAAATTGAAAAGTATTCTGAGAAATTGAGCTCGCAGTTCTGCATTTTCAGATATACTCAAACGTTAGTTTCTTAAATTCTCCAACGAAATGTACATGTATGACGATATTTTATATTCTTAAAGTCATGTTTCGGTTGTATCATTAGGGATACTAAAAACTGAAAAAAAAGTGAAAAAAGTATCTTTACCTGGGTAGAGGGTGGAGTGAAGCCGAACATCTAGTCCAGAGATAAAGAAATAAGGAAACGAACTAGTTCTAGAAAGTCTGTGCCATTCTGTAGCATCAGTAGTTTATTTTATTTCACAAATCACACTATAATTGGGGCAGACGTTCTCGTATCCTCTATAACCGAAGTATACTTTTTTTTTTTATAAATTCAGTTTTATATTTCTACATAATTCCGATTTTTACCTGGTCATTCTTCGAACAAGTTCCGGAAACTGAGGTGGCTTCGTGGCTAAAGAATGATCATTAGCAGCGGTAGCGGAGATGGAGCGGGAAGTAAAAAGGGCAGCGAGCAAGCGAGCCAATCAGTATTAGTGAACTTAGTAAGGGCTTTCGCAGTGTTGTCTATTTGCGAACCACAGGTCCAGTGCCGCGTCGGATTTGGAATTCCCGGAACTCCTCCTCACGATGCCCGTAAAATTAGCATAACACAGTTTAAAAACTGGAATTAAACTCAAAATTAATCGCATTTTTGTTGTTAATTTGTTACGCAAAAAAAAGTGTCGCTCTTCAATTGACCCTGCTATAAACTATTGGCAAACTGTACTTCAAGTTAGCACCTCAAAAAGCTGAAAACGAAGAAATTACAAAGATAAATAAAAAATAATTACGTGGGAATTTGTCGCTTTTTTTGTTGCCCAATAATAACCGAAAATAAATAATTTTGTTTGGATTTCTATAGTCTCTAATTGTATAGAAACAGTTGTGCAGTAGAAAAGATTTTTCTTGGGACTTAAACTTTTCGATCGAATTAAATCGATTAATTTCATCTGGCAAAGTGTTGGAAAATAATGTACATGTATACAAATTTTTTTGTAGTGAGCTGTTGATACCGGCACAAGGATTGTAAAAGCAAAGTCGAGAGTCCCTGCAGTGACATCAGTCGATGTCCTGAGACAGAACACACGAATTACGCGCTCACCTTCATCACCTTCAAACACTTCCATTAAGAGCCAAACGACGTTAAGTGGTGACCTCTAGTAAGGGAAAACCCCCACTGAGCGGTCACAATTGAGGTACGATAATGGTAACATAATTATTGTTATATACTATGGAATTAATTCAATTTTTTTATTATTTTGTGTATTATAATTACTACATACCTGATTTTAGTTGATCCAGTGGAAGCCCTTTTTGATCGGCATGGAAAAAGTCCACCAGAATTTCTAGAGCCTCATACAGTCGTTCATAAAAAACTGCAACTTTATCCTAAAATTGGAAAAATTAAACTAAATAAAAACAAACAATTATTTTCCGTAAGTTAATAATACAATATACGGGTAAAAATAAGAGAAAAATATTCGAAAATTTGAATACAAAGAATTTTTTCAATTCATTTCTTAAAATACCGTTTGATGAAATTCAAATATTTCAGGAATCCTGAAATATTTGAATTTTATCTAACGTTTTTGGGTTGTTAAAAAAATTATATATGGAGTGAAGAAAAATGAGCACGTATCTAATATCATAGATGTTAATATAACAATAGAAGTATAAGGAACTGTGAGTAGAGATGGCTCACAGTTGCGTATACTTTCCCTCTCCCACTTCTCCGTACAGTTGCGGCTAACATAATGCAGTATCAGTTAAAGAAATTTTTGATGAAACTACAAAAGTAATAACAATGCCTCAAGAAGACTATTCTCGTTTGGAAAATAATCTGGATGAACATTTTTTTATTTAATGACTTTGAAATAACTCGCCAACACGAAGCAGAAAGAGACGGTATTCTTACTGTTTTATACTTCAGAAACCAAACGTTTTCTAAGTCAAAGAAGGCGACGATACACTGAAGCGAAATCTGGAATTACGGAAACCATCTATATTTGATAACTGTGTTGCGAGGGGATATTGTACGCGCCTCATTGTTAACAAATGAAACATGTGAGCTCCCGATTAGTCCAATCAATTTGTGCTCAAAAGGGCCCGATCCAGTAAAAAAATTCCGAAGATTTTCTCAAAGGTTCTATACGTCTTTGAAGGAACTGATTTCGTATTTGTTGTTTACCATCTCAAAATAGGTTGGTTTCACAGACAAAATTGCAAAAGCCCGTAACATTTCGCCATGTTTATAGTTTTTCGCTTATACCTTTAAAATATGCGTTTTACCGAAACAGTTATTTACAAAAATAAAGTAGATAAAATATCCTATAAAATGTATATTAAATTTCTGAAAAGCGGTTTAGGTGCTAGAGCGCGCTGAAAAACGGTTACTTTTTGGCCCTCTGGTCAAAGCGGGAGAATAGCTCCTTCCAGTCGTCTTATCTCGCGGCGTTGCTCTAGTTTAACTTGATCATGTTTGTAAACAGCTATTGTGAACAAATAATTGGCATCGTTAAAAGTGAAACACCTCGATACTCATGGAATCAGTAAGGACGTATTTTCTTTCGCGGAGTATCTACATCCTTGAAACACACAACATAAAACACACAACATAAGGTACGCGTGCTTTAACTATTTTTGGATGTGAAAGAAAATCACCTGCAATCACTTTATCAATTCTTCGGTGGTAGACTGGTATTCCTCGTCGCTGTTTCCAAGAAAACTAAAAACAGTTTGCATCTCTGATTCTGCATCGCTCATCCAGGGCCTGATTACGATTTTTGTTGCTATCTTCTTTGGGGGCAGATGCAGTGCTTACATGCACATCAAATAAGCATATACCTCAGCAGCTAACAAGGAATTTACTGCCTCAACACAATATACTATATAACATCTAAAATCAACATTACGATGACTCGCGAGTGATAAAAGTTTCTCTACCTGCTAATTTTCTATACTATATTTCGTTTTGAGGGAAGGTGTTTGATTTGTTTCTTCGCGAAGTCTCGTTTCTCATCCTCTCCACAAATAAAATAATGGGTTTTAAAAACAAAGTCAGGTAGATGAACATTGTTGCAGTAATTCAGACTTCTTGAGCCCTCTTCACGTAAGCAAAAGTCAATTTTTCGTTTTCGTGTTGCCTCCCATTCTTACCGTGGACTTCAATTTGTAGGTTACATTTAAATGAAAAAGCTTTCCATCCGGTCGTCTCTCTCTGGCTTCAACGAAATATGTCAACCTCCCTTTCACAAAAGTCGTCTAGGTTCCATCTTCCAACGTTTTATCACAATATCTCACTCCCTGCAAGGCATTATGCACACGCAATAAAACTAGAAATATTACAAGTTCGCATTATTTTACAATGAGTTCGTGATGTGGGAAACTGTATTATCATTGAATGCCGACTTCGTGCCAGCGCGTAAGTCTGGATTAGCGCTGAAGAGACCATCGCGCGTGGCATAGGGAGTTACAGTCACGAGCCTGAAATGCTACGTAGAATAATATGCAAATTATAGATTTCCAAAATTGCCACGAGGTTCTGCGTATCATGCGCGAGAATCTGGATAACCTCTATCGCTGTCGTTTCCATGGGGATTTTACAGTATATCGCTGTCGGAGATTTGTAGAAGCAGTAGTTTACGTTTGCATGGACCACATAATGTGGTGATAACAAAGCTACACAGCTGGAGGAGATGAAGTAACAGGAAAAGAGAGAGCAGGAGATATTTTGTATAAGAACCGAAGGTCTCAGTAAATATTTTTCCTCGAAAAATGTGTTCATTGCATCTGGCAGAGCCGGACTCACTGCACATTTCTATGTAACCCATCTCAACACACTTTATGGTGAAATTTTTAAAAGAATAAGATTTATTATTGTTTTCTCTGGATCAGCAGAAAATATACTTATAAAATATATATCCCTAAACTTTACTTCTATACATATATACGTAAAGTATATTGCAATGAGCAAGGCTCATCGCACAAGGACGACCCTCGAGTCACGCTGAGTTAAAATACTTCGAGGCAGACACACACAGCTGCACGCGTGCCGGTATCCCTGCTCGTAACCACCCCCGAAAGGTACCCTTCCACCCCTTTGAGCAACAGTGGGTGATGGACAGGCAGAACTGTTGCATTACGAGGCGACAGCAGCCTACTGTCAATCAAGACCGGCCTATGGAAAACTTCGCATGAGACTTTCCATTACGTTTTGTGGCGGGATAGGTCGGACATCTTGCGAGAGCGGTGGGGGTGGAAATCGCAGAGGCAAACGGGCGCTGGAAGGTCTGGACAGATAGAAATAGACTATCGAAGTGAGCGGTCGGCTCGGAGATTTGTTTGAAATTTTAACGGCGTCTACCGCCGCACGAGAAACTAGTAATAATCTCGAGCCAGTAATTTCGATAACTCCAGCATCGGAATTTATTCCGAATGTCGGACTAGAACCATTTAAGAAACACCCTTCACGTATACGAGGGAGTGTGCAGCATTGTTTCTCGGCTGCTAAACACTACGCGGTCCAGGCGACGTTTGACAACCTGTGACCCGCGCACCGAACGTTGCTGCCTCAAGTCCACTGGACCCTGGGCGTTCTCCGACTCAACCAGGCGCAGATTCCTGCCGGCTTCCGGAGAAGTCCATGGCTATTCGGCGAGCCATCTGCTGCCACCGATTGCCAGTTGAGTGTGTAATCCTTTCGGAGTAAAGTATCTAAATTCCAGCTATCACATCACTGTAAGTCCATGTATTCAATTAACCGTCGAATGTAGAAGATCAACACGAACAATAAACGTGTCCCCGTCGTTTTGGTCGGGTGATTATACTAGGAAAAAGTGTATTTTTTAAATAATTAGTTAGTAAATGCAACCTCCGACTCAGGGCGCCCACCCCTGTTGAGGTCTCGACGCCGGCGCCCAGATACAGGTAGGCATACGCTTGGCGCCCCCGTAAATAAATTTAGCGCATGCTCCGGGTATCTGGAAATTACCGTCGCGCCTTGAGTGTGACGGAACTCTTATGATAGTACGATTCACTGCGACACGAGTATTCACGTCAGCGAGGTCCATTACAATATATACTTAAAACATCATACTTAATTATTTTTTATTCTACCGTAATACTCAATTTCTTTTTTAACCTGAAGTTTTCATTCCCAAATATCTATGAAATTATCTGGATCAATCTTTTTGTTTAATATAAAATTTTCTTATCAGTGTTATTTTTACTTTTACTCATAACTTGGCACATATTAACACAACTGATTGTTGGTACAATTTTTTTATGAATATATTTTATTGTACAGATTGTATTGTCGTAATAATTTTCTTATATCCCTCTTATTTTGGTTACCTAAGGCTTCAATTTACTGATACTCCGCGCGAGCAAATACGATCCTATTGATTCTATGACTTTCGGAGTGTTAATAATTTAACAATGCTAATTATTTGTTCACAATTTCTGTTTTCAAGCATGATCAAGTGAAATTGGAGCGCCGCTGTTAGGAAGGCCGGAAAGAGCTATTCCCTCGCTTTGGCCAGCGAAACACTAAAAACAAAGCGAAATGATGTTGTTGTTTTTTGCAATTTGCTCTGTGAAGTCGACCTTTTTTGAGATAGCAAATATAAAATTCGATTTCAGCACCCTCAGAAACATACAGAACAGTTGAGAAAAATAAATCCCGAATTTTTTCCTGCATCAGATACCTTTTGACTGGACTAGATGTAAAAATACGACCAGTTTACCGAACAGTCAATTTGCAATATATCTTCGCAGAGAGTGTCACTTCAGGAAGATGACAGCTTATTGCCACGAAGAAACAAAAAAAACGCGGTTCACACTGTTCATTTACTTAATAGACTGCAGATGAAAATTGCATACTGTTTTAAGAATACAAATACAATTTGTTCAGAAAGAGAATTAACTTTACCCTAGGATGCATGGGCCCTGGAAAAGACATGAATGCTTGTGCAGGACCTCTGAGGCTCTGCGCAATACGCAATCGAAAAATGCACATAACATTTTTTTATTCTTAATAACTTCATTTCTTTATGATTTCAATAAAAGCCAAATCTTAATGTTAAGTAAATGATTATTTAATGAACTATGAATATGGCCGTAGAGGCCCTGCGTATAACTTCTGAAGATTCTTCTTTGCAAGTGACAAAAAGCAAAGTAGAAAGATAGAAGGAATATTGCCCGGAGAGCAAGCTCTCAGAAACGCAGCTGTGCAGAATAAAAAGCTAAATAAAAAACTGAGGCTGTGCTTATGCATCCTAGGGTTGCTAATTTACAAGGTCAAAATGCTTTCTATACATTTCCATGATGGAAATTGTTAGCACCAACTTGTTAGCCAACTTGTTAGCACTCGAAATCAACACCCGAACTCCAAGCATGAACTTTTATTTTTTATACATTAAAAAAAATTAGATATCGAAGTCTATGAAGATGGAACTAACTTCAATTTCATTCCACTGTTTTTTTTAACTCTAACTTAGTATATTGATTTAATTTGGAGTACATAATTTAGCGTTCACTAGAATCACACCATCAGAATGTTTAAAGACCCTAATTACCTAATGGTTGACACAGGTTGTAAAGCGCTCAAAACCATTTATAGAGGTAATTGAAAGCTCATTTTAAAGCTTCGGGAGGGCTTCCATCTATACATTCCTGATGTAATAACATGACTAGAAAATGCGTCACTTTTTCGACTTGCCGGGGGCCATGGAAGATCCCCGACCGTTTGAGAACGTTTGATTGTGAAGCCCCTTAGACTACCTAGAGGTGTGGATGAGATGGCGAGATTTTTGAAATAACAAAATGAACTATATTTAACACCTCTTACCCCAGCATTGCCATCCATTTGCTGGCCCAGTTCGAGAAGGCAGACGTCCCACACGTCGTTCAAGACGCGCTCGAAGTTGCGGGGCAGCAGGGCGGCGTTGAGGGCGACGAGGTGGCTGTCCAAGTACTCTAGCAGGGGGGAGATGGCCTCCGAGGTGGGCAGGGAGTCTGGGGACCACGCCAGATGGAACATGGCCTTCTTCAGGGCAGGACGCATCTAGCATTTAAAGCAGCCAGTGAGACAAGTTTATAATGCTACTCTTAATTGGATAAGTCCATGCTTTGGAAATGGGCCACGTTACGACCGTGTTTTCACATTTGAATTCCGTGCCCCTATTTTTAAACAGCAGCATTACAATTTTTTTAAGTTAATATTGAAAACAAATTTCATAAGTTAACTTTTGGAATTGGTACTACTGACGTCGGTATTATGATGCCACGAATATTTCACATTCATGCGTTTTTCAGGTACCACCTCCAGGTTTGCTCGCTGTGGTTCGTTGTGAGCGCGCGCCATAAACTAATAATACGTGATAATTTGTGCAATAAAATGCCATTTTATGAACGATTTCTTGCAACAACAAAAATCGTTTATAATGCTGATAAGATTTGTTTTTCAACCAGTTTACACACGTGCGTAAAATAAATAAATAGTATTTTGGAAGATGCATCACGATCATTATTTTTCGCCGGTCGCTAAGAGCAGATTTGCTCCTATTATATTCTGACCGAACAGATTCGCTACAGACCGGTAGCAGTGTACAAGATAAAGAGAATAATCTAATTATAATGTACTGTAAAATAATGTGAAATAAAATTATAGTATTTTAATAAAATTTGAACTGATTACATTAAAAAGAATAACCGTAAACAGCATGGTTTATATAAAACTGATATTTTTCCTCTTTCACAAAGATAGGATATGAAGAAGGCCCGGGCAACGCCGGGTATGCAATGAAATGAACTCTTGGGGTACTTTACTTTGGCAGCAACTCGGCTGATGATCTGCAATACTCGCGCTTCCAACTGAGTCGTGGCTCCATCCAAAATGCCATAGAGAGCATTTCTCCATTGCTGTCTATTTCCGTCCCCAGTTGCCATTTCTACAGCCTCTAGAATGTTGTCTACATGCAATTCTGTCCCCAGAGCTGCTAAAGATCGTCTGACATATTCTAAATCATTGACTGTCACACACATCTGTAATACAATGAAACAAATTGTTACCTCGTTTTCACAACATTAAGCCTAGGAAAATAAAAGTATGAAGAATATTCATTAAAGAAAATTCTAGAATTCTAAAAGAAAATAAATTTTAAATTATTTATCTACTTTACAAAAAAAGTTTTGATTATCATAAATGTTAACAAAGTAAAAAAGAAAGCACTTAATATCTAAAATTCAGAGAGGTGTACGTTTCAGGCAATAATTTATTCTTTAAGCACAAACTTTTAAAAATGCATTGTAACGAGTCGAGATTATCAAAGACTTTCGATATCAAGTGAATGTTCATGTGTACGACGAAACGTTATGAAATGTAAGACGTAGTTCAGTTATAAGTGAAGACTAAATAACTTAATTGTTGATAAGGAATGTCTTAGAGGAGCTGGAAGATTTGAGGAAATATGAATTTATTTATTTACGTCAAAACAATTAATCACAAACGTAATTTATTTACGTCTGTGTGACGTGCTATAGAGAAGTTAATTTGAAGTTACATTTATGAATGGAAAATATGAATGATGTTTGATGACTTGTGAACGGGAACAGAAAGACGTATATTGAAAAAACGAACAGACTGTAAAGTTTTCCTTTAGTTGTTTGCGTTTAGTTCTTCTCTTTGTTAGTGTTTTGTTTTCTGAGTATTATTTAATATAGTAAATAAATGTTTCATTTTATATTTGAATTTTGAAAATGTTTTTTGATTAATCAAACGGTAAGTTACCTTATTCAAGTTTACGGTGTATGCGATAAAATCATGGACCCTGGAAATAAATAAATGGATATTTCTGTTTTTCATTATTAGTGGATTTATTTCATTAAAGAAAAAATTATAACCATCACAGGATACACAACACAGTAGTTCTATAATATACCAAGAATATTGGCTGAAAAAAGTGGCTGTTCCATAAAGCAATATGTGAATAGCAGCTATTTCATGCCGGGCAGCCCCTTGTTGGAGCCGTGCGAACGCATGGGTGTATGGGTGTAAGCTACACTGCACTGAATATGGAAACAGACGAAATAACAGAAACAAATGTTTGCATTTTGAGTCAAAATTTAAACTGTTTCATTGTTTTGGCACTTTTAGCGAATTCACAAGTAACTAACGAAACAATATGGAACTCACATGGCCGAAAGGTGCAGAGTTTTCCTTCAATTTATGCGCATATTGGATTTTTTAAAAATGTCTTTTCCGAGTTCCTGAGTATTTAATACAACCACAGATACTTCTCAAAAGCCCAAAGGCCAATTGATAGTGTCCTATCAATTTCTGCGCGCAATTGGAAAGTAGTAATAGATGCTTTTGTGTTTTTCCCGAGTTCTTAGGTAACTAACTACAAACTCATTTCACATGGTCGGAGGCATATTTTCCTATCAATTCTTATGTTCATTGTAAAATTAGTATTATAGAATTTTGTAAATATTGCCATTATGTGTCAAACACCCATTGTTTATGTTTTATGTAAATGTAATGTATGTTTATGTAGAAAAAGTGCTCTAATTTTCTACTCCATGATTTTAAAATATTTTGTGTCAATTATTTAGCATTGAACAAGAAAATTCACATCATTGTGGTTAAATATGATTTTGTTAGACAATAATAAGAAGCAGACAGGAGAGATTTATGAGTGATTCAAATACAATGATTTAAGAATAATCATGCAATAAAGATAAAGGTTCCACATACTTCATCGTTGACTTTAAAGGCGGTTGGATCTTCATAGTAACCAGTATCTTGCAACTTCTGATGAATAAGGTCTGAGTAATACACGGCGGCGCTGCATATACACTGTCAATAAATTAAGCAAAGTAAGTTGCGAAGTAATTGAAACGAAAACATTACAAAACTCTGCATTTTTATCGCTGCACAAGAACAGTGAACCACGCAAAATAATGTTACAAAACAACGGTTTTATTCTGTGTGGAGCCTTTTATTTCGCGTCCAGGGACAGTGTTTTACTCTCTGCATGTTTCGTCAGTCTGGTGAACTTTCTTTATGATATTTTTACTAGCAATACTATACTATCATCTAAACGTTTTTATCCACATAACAAACAATGTCGATTTTGGGGAGGTATTACTTCTCTGGTACACCCACAAATTGATTCGATTTATTTTCGTTGAGAAATACTAAAAATGTGCATGTAATATGCGCACGTTTTCTTGAGATCCATAATATTTACCCCAACAAATATCAAAATGACAAATTCATCAAATGAAAAATAACTAATGAAAGCGACATTATTCTATTTTTGTGTATGGTCAGATCAATGTAGATCAGTCTATTGTGAAGATAAAATATTCCAGAAATGCGCAATATTATTCTTAATTGCCAAAATCTGTCTAATAAACATTAAACTAAACTAACTTGAAGAGTAAACAATATTTAATTTTACTTTCAGTATCGAATATCTCCACTTTGTATTACATTCTTAAATGAAAAAATATTTACTAAGCCTGCTCTCCTGAAAATTATAGATTTACTACCCTTTCTTTCATTAAAATCGGTAAAGTAGATTTGGAACACGAAGAAAATATTAATAATAATAATATATGGGAATATATTATAATTATTCTACATTATTATTACTATTATTATTAATAGCCATTAATAACACCCCATGTGAGCAAAGGTTTCCTGCTAGGTACGGTAGCTTACATTCAAAAAATCTTCTCGAGCAGTCACTTTGAGAAGAATATTTCTTAATTACTCATTTTAGTCACTTAATTCTTCAAACCATTTAATATTAAAAATTATTAATCAGTACTAGTGTTTGTATTTTCACCACTTGTAAAAATATACAAACATACAAATTTCGAAACGAACCACATTACACATAGGGCAGTTTTTATCTCAAAGATTGCATTGCTGGTACTTACATCGATGATTTTAACGACAAAATTATAAGATCCCACAAGGTCTGGCCATGCTAGTTGTCTCCAAAACTCTTTAATCTGCAATAAAAAAGAATTTTTACTGAAATCTTTCAACATTTTTGAATGGATCTAATGATTAGTCATTGAAGTTAACGACCATGAGGTTAACCAACAAAGAGCTAATGAATTCACAGTAAAACTAGTGTTACAAAAGCACAAACTTTCTCCTTTACCTCTAACGGATATGTAATATTGTAAGTTGCATTCTAATCATTGTTCAGTAATCTTGTGAAACATAATCTTTAGCGAAATAAGCGTGAGGTATTTAAATTTGTAATTTTCGGAGATATGCAACTTTCAGAAGTTCACGGGTTTTAAGGAAAATCGGACTTAAATATTTTTTATAAGCGCACTGGAGGATAGTATTGAAAAATGTTTCCTTGGTAATGTGTGAAATCGAACCCCCACCTTCAGGTGAATGCACTAATCTCTAGACTACCGAGGCGTTGCATCACTGTGAGATGATAGTTACAATATATCAGAATAAGTGAAGCCTTCCACGATTTTCAGAAATTTAATTTAAAAATACATGAAAACTATTTCAAAATATTGTTCACGGTAAAATTTAAAGATCTAATTTTGATACTTGTCATTAACTAATGAATCTCTAGCATCAATATTGAAAGTATAAAATAAATACCAAAAATGAACTTTCGCTACTTTCATAATTCCATGCGCTACTTTGTACAAGTAATACTATTTTTTTATGTAGTAGCTGATAATTTCATATTTTTCACACACAAAAACGGTGTTTGTCAGAAAAAACTAAATTTGGGAGACTTAACGATAACAAAAGGTAATAAACTCTTTCCACCAATATATTTATTGCTCAAGACATAAAACTGTATTGACGCTGTATTTGATTAGATTCAGACCTGAGGATCGGGTAACTCTCACGGTTGATTGGACTTGATTGGTGCGCGGGTGCTCGCTGGGCCCAATCAGATCGTTGGCGCCGGCGGATACTGGGCGCTTGGTGGGGAGATATTTCCACCCAAAATACCCTCTCGGATTTCGGAGTGAGAGAACTATTCCACAAACGTCTAATACTACAAGTCTGTATTGCGCCGATTCAATACGTATGAGCGATCAACTATACTGCAAGATTAACTCTAAAGAATAGCAACTTTTCATGTTTATAGCGACATGACCGACAAAATCGATTCGCAAGAATTGTTAAATGTGTTTATATTAAAAAATGCAAAGTACAGTGCTATTTTTCGTTGCAAAAATGAACTCTGCTGAAATTTCATAAAATAAATGTGACGGAAAAATGAATGACAAAATGATAAACATGACAATTTGAAAAAAAAAGTGTT
This sequence comes from Gryllus bimaculatus, assembly GCA_017312745.1. Classification (NCBI taxonomy): domain Eukaryota; kingdom Metazoa; phylum Arthropoda; class Insecta; order Orthoptera; family Gryllidae; genus Gryllus; species Gryllus bimaculatus. Next base: position 29,794 of record BOPP01000251.1, read on the forward strand.
TTGTATTTTCATAAACATTTTCGGTGGGACATGGAGGAGTAGCTGACTCGGGTCAACTACCACTCGAACTTGCCACAAGTCGGCGGCCCTGCTGCCGTCAGTTGCTCTCACGCTAGTGACAGAGGACCTCGAAGAAAGTTCTGCCAGCTTAACAAACGTATACCAATGCCATTCCGGTATCGTAGAACACGGAGAGGGGGGGGGACAATATCGGACAACAGAATAAATTTCAATATAATTCAAGGAAAAAGTTACATATTTGAGAATTCCTGTTATACATATTTAGCAATGCATTGAAATAGTTTTCTGCAATTTTGCCTTAAAATACTTTCAGATTTTGAGGTACGACAGTAATAATATTATAAACGTGAATAAACAACAAAGTCGGGTTATTTTCAGTATTTATAATTCAAGAACAATTGGACTAATTTTAATTATCTCTGATGCGTTAGATCCATCTCCGCTCTGGATAGCAGAATAAATATAAAAATATTGGAGAAATTTCACTAGATTGTGTTGTAGAACAAAACTAAATACTTGTGTCAAATGCAATCCGCAAGACTCTCAGTAGAATTTTTTTGAATCTAAATCGTTTAATAACTCCTAAAGGTAGCGTTCTAGAGCATTAAAATATAAAATTTTGAGGTCAAAGGCCTCAAAGAAAAACTCACACCGTGATCATACCGTAATCCACAGGATGAAATCTTCTTGTATATTCTATAACATTTTTGCTGGTACGGCGCTTCTCGATATTACCACCTGCTCAGAGACGTACATAATCTGCAACTAAATGGGCACGAGAGAGAAGGGGAGAGAGAGAGACAGAAAGAGAGAGAGACAGAGAGGGAGACAGACGGTGAGAGATGGAGAGCCAGAGAGAGAGAGACAGGGATGGATAGAGGAAGAGGAAGAGGGAGATGAAGGGCAGAACAACCTCTGCCAGGTTCTGCTAGTTATCTTTATCGCGAAGAAATCGATGGCCACGACTATTTTTTGAATAACTTCTTATACATTATTATTTATGTCCCCAGATATTAAAATGAAATTGTAACATATTAGAGGCAGGACTTGGTGTAAGCAAACGTCGGAGTCTAAAATGTGATTACGCATGTCGACTGTTTTGGATTACTTTGTAAATGTCAGATACGCATTGAAAGTCGAAAATATCGCTTATGGTTAAGAAAGATTCTAATAATAAGTCTTAAACGAAGAAAGAGTAACTTCTTGTTTTCCCGAACTTGCATCACAAGAAGATAAAGTATTACAATCGTGCGACGGAAAACAGACAATTTTTAACAAAAAAACTGTTATTGCCTCGTCCTGGCAATAAAAAAGAGGATAAATCTTGTTCCTATATGTAGTAAATTACCCCTTCAAACACGTTGTGTAGTCAGAATCCTCGTTTTGTGGGTTCTTGTTACCGTAAAATCGATTGACGGCAAAGCACTTGTCCGGTCAAAGCTAGCGTCCAAACTAAGCTATTTTTCTCCAAAATTGGTATTTCTAAATTGATTGAAATGAACTTGATGTCTGGGTTTGAAACTTATATTTTGAATTTGGGGACTACTTTATATAAAACCTCAACACATTTTCATCATTATCTAAAAAATGGCTCCAAATTTCTTATTAAACTTTGTGCTCTGTTAGCTTAGAAACGCTTGAACGTTTAATGCTGAAGTGTAGGTCTCATTTTCCTTTAGGTTGCGTCCGCGTCCGCGGCCGGAGTTAATGTTGGCTGGGCTATCCGAGACGACTCCTTCAGAGCGTACTGCTGACGCTTAGAAAGGACACAATACGCTGGCCGAAACGTTAGCTACCATGACATCGACGCGGCTCGTCCCGGATAGCCCAGCCAACACTCATTTTCCTTTAAATCCTTGAGGTTTCGAAAATTGCAAACGTTCATATGTGTTTCGGCGTCACCTACTCCTACTATACTGAAAATATTTTTTTTCTTAATTAAATCTGTTCTTTAAAGACTTCTTGAAAAACTACCTTGTACAAGTTTTCGAAAATATGAATAGTTTTTACGTAATTTTGCATGAAATATTAGCGATATCATTAAAACAACACACCAAATGTTTTCCTTAAATTTTCATCTCTTATGTATCAAAGGACAGTAAATAAATTCGTGCTACTACAAATTCCGGCAATCTCTATATTTTAAAGAAATTGCAAAATTTGCACGTCAAAACTACAAAATTGATGATAGAGAGTTTTGTCTTAAACAATATGTGTTCTGAAAAATCAGCTCTTAAAAAAAAGTCACGAACAATGTTTTTGAAGAAAGAGTGTTTTGCGTAATGTCTGCTTGAAATCATCCAATTTTTCAAAAGCCCATTTTTCAAAAACCGCTCCAGATTTGTCTTCATATTTGTTCCACAGTCAGAACAAGGCTTGCTTAAAAGAATTGGGAAGCTCTCATTTCCGTTGAACTCTCTGAATTTTCAAAAATTCCAAATTTAGAAATAATGCGAGAAAGTGTGTGATGTAGCACCACTAGTTATCTCAACAAATATTGACAAAAAACATTCTGGGGTCCGTCGTTGATTCCCTCATTACAACGACAGATCTTCAAATAAGGTCATATTTAGTTTCTCGAAAATATGAGTAGGTAGTTTTCGAGTAAATTTGCACAAAATGTAATTTTAATTTTGTTAAACAACTTGTCTTCTAAAACGCTGCCTTTGTGTCATTATATTTTCTCCTCGTATTTAACAACGGACGGTAAAATATGGCGCTGGTTCTATTTTTGGCAAACTCTCCCTATTTTCAAAAATTGCAAAAATGGCGTGTTGGGTTGAGACAATGACATGTTTAAGCGTCGTCCTGAGTTCGAACCGCATAGTGTTTCTATATTGTTGTGTGGTATAGCTGACGGCGAGTTAACTCTGAGGACCTGAGTTAATTTTTGCTCGTGGAAAACACTTTACATGTTTACGTAGTAGTATAATATAGTGAAGCAGTTAGAAATAATGCGAGAAAGTATTGCATTATTTGTTTCTGCAAAAATAAAATCATGGAGTGAGGCTACACATGAAATAATTTTGAAAAACAAATCAAAAACATTCCTCTTGCAAATAGATTACATCTTCATTTTCACACATGATACATATTACATATTACATTACGTGACTTATTTGCACACAAAGTTAAGATGCATTTCACTTTATCGTGATCACTTGGGTTTCCATTAGTATTAGCCCTGATTATCCGACCAAAAATCGGAAATGTCTTAAAAATAGCGTAATAGACTCTTAAAATATAAGTGTATATACAATGACAAAAAATAGATATATCTAAACATTTTACTTATATGATCGAGCGCATGGTAAATTCTATTCACTCAATGCTGACTTTCAGAAAATGAAGATAAAAACAGAACTTTCTAAACATGAAAACAACATAGTGGACACACGTGTGGTGGGATGTATTGTTGAATTTTCCAGAAATTAGGAGGCAAAATGTCGAGTTGGTGAACGGAATTCACAAGCACGCCCGCTTTTAAAAATGAAATTGGGTGCCATTAGCTGTGGAAATTCTTTCATTATGATCAATTCTCTTGGAATAAGACACCATAAAGGAGAGTGCATAAAGCCGTTATTTTCAAGAAAAGTATTTCCGAAAACATTCGTTCAAGAAGAAACCAATTGTGTAGAAATGCTTCTTCTTTAGAAAACGTACACTCAATTTAAATCCAATGTCACATTTTTTCTACCTGTTTCTTTTAGATAGATACGTATTGAAAATATTGTATAAATTAACAGAGAACATAATATTTATTCTTCTTCAGTACGTAATAATCTATTTTCAGCATATCTCTCACCTGAAAAAAACAGGATGTTGCATCCACAGCTGACGTACTGTGTTTTACTATGAAATCACCAGTGCACGTCTTGTTCAACTCAAGAGCTTTACGAATTCGATGCATTGCCTGAAAACATGAGTTTGCATGAGAAGACAAAAAGTGATGAAAGAGCCATTATTCACAATGGGCATAGTCGTCGCTACGTTTCGGGAGCCCCTGTTGAGAGGGCTCAAAGGCGGCCTCCATTTGCAATGCAATTTCTATTACAGATGGCCTCATTTGAGACTTATTGCTTCGGGGTCCCGGTTCTGCGCATCAGTTGCGTCATCGGTACGCCACTTATAACGCTTTATAACAAACGCTAAATAAGTAACGCTTATGACAATAAAAAGTTGTATGGTTGGTGTTACTTATTGCTCATTGGATTTATTTTTCTCAATGCAACTTCTAAATTTTTTTAATGTATCATTGTGATTTTAATACCTTGACCGACTAATTTAATGTCATCTTAAGTAATTTAATATTGGCATTCTGTCTTGAAACTGAGAAAAAATCCCAAAAGCATTCCAATTATAATTCACAAATAAGAGACACTTGAACACTTTTAGAAAATTACTTGTCCTGAATGAAGAAACAGAAGTTTTGAAACAAAAAGGAAGCAAAAATGATAGGTACTGTTAAAGGATATAGAGTAAAATTGAAAAATAAAAGGGAGAAAAATATCTATTTAATAAGTTCATTAATGGGAAAGGGTTTAATGTAAATGCACACAATATTGTAACTCGGAATTAAATATAAAAATAACTAGATTTTCAAAATTATTATAAATAATATTTAATACTTCATAAAAACGTAATATCAAAATTATTTTCTACATGAAAGAAATCATGGAAATTTTCTCTAGTAGATTATGTACAGTGTAATAGTACTTATGTATAAATGGTAATGGAATTTATCATAATTCTCGTAATATTCATTTACATGAAGATGGGCAAACCTTGTATTTAGCTACATCCATCCACTTGTCTACAGCTGGCTCAAACCATTCATAATAGGTATTAATAGCTAATGTTTTTTGATCTTGAGGTGGTAAATTTTCTCTGAAACTAGAAAAATAAAGTTCTTTAAGTTAGAGGTACTACAAATTCCATTAACATGCTTCTAAAACTGCAGAACTACAATAACAGGAGAATAAATGAAGTTAGAAGTACCTACTTGTTTTAACTTCAACTCTAATTCAAGTGTCATTAAAAATATCTTTTCATAATAACTTTTTAAGAACAGTTTTTTCACACATGCTTTATTTATATTTATAACAATGTTATATTCTAAGCTACAGAAATCTTTCACTTACTTCACTAACTCTTGCATTGCAAGGTAGAGTTCAAATATGGATGTAGCAAGCTCTGCTCCTGGAGCCAAAACCAGCTCATCTGTGGGGATTCCGAGCTCTGTATTTTGCATTTGAATGCACAAAGCCGCAACCTGATGACTCAGGTCATTGTGAACCTAAGGGTGCATCCATACATATTAATTTCTAACACATCATCACAACATGGACTGATATTAGCATGAAGCAGCTTGCTTGAGTGGCAGAACTAAGAGCTAGGAGACACATGCAAATGAGAAATGTTATCAACAATAATACTCACAATACAACTTACATTCTTTACAAAGAAAATAAAAACATCAAAATCCCACATAATATAAATTTCATCAGCAAATGAGATGTTACACATGAAAAGCTTTTTGATGACCATCCTGTAACACATCTAAACATTTGAAATATAACACTAGAAGAACATTATGTTTACAAAAGGGAAGTATGATTTCCAAACTTTAAAACCAAAAAAAATTGTTTAACTGAATGGGTTCTTGTATTTAAATACTGATTATATATTTCAATTGTTTTCAATAGCAAATAAAATATTTGTGATAATTGAGATGGACAAATTATTAGCAAAAATTGATTTCTACAGGAAAGTATGAGTCTAAAAAAATACATTCTCTTAAGAATTTCTGTAAAATTTCTATTGAGGAATAATGTCAATTCACATTAAAGAATGTAAAACGTAATTTCAGTAGTCACCACAGTACATTTATGGCAGAAAACATTTTATTTATAAAGAGTGCATTTTTGAAATGAGTTACTATACAGCAAGCAAGAAGAAAATTTGATTCTTTAAGCTTTCTTCCTTGCTTTTCAGTACATATCCATTTGCAATACAATTTACCAAACCTCAGTTCCCAACCACAATAAATGTTGCTTTCTTATTGAAGATTATTTAAGAAGAGTCAGGTAGCATCTAGGAGATCGTCAATAACTAGTGAAGTGTCTGCAAAAGGGTGAAAGTGGGTGGCGATTTGAAAGGTGTTTCTATGAAATCAAGCATGAGTTTGTGTCACTTTAACCTAGCAATAAAATTTAGATCGAAAACAGGACTATGGTACTGTAATGTTTCGAGAACACAAAGTAAAATTAAAAGAAATGCGATTTTGCTAATAATTTTCCAGTTTTGTAATCAATGGAATTAAAAAATTAAGTATTTGACATTTTAAAAATAAATTTGTATAATTTGAAGTAAAACGCATAAAAAACTGATTGCTTCATTTTAGATAATAAATAAAGAAGTTTCACTGATAAAAAATACATTATCACATGGAAATAAATATATGGTAAAGAATATGGTCATGTTAAGCAGATAATGCAGATATATTTACAGCATTCAAAAGTCGTTTTTTCTATTGAATAGAAATCTAAAACACCAGCATACCCAAGGATGGCTTCAGACTTTTTTTACGGATTTGGAACAGCAAGTCCCTTTGAAATAAAGGAAGCAGTTTTTTATTTAAATAATTTATAAATGGAAATATTTATACCACGTAATTGTTCCTTTAAATGGTATTTTTTTAATTTTCTACAATTTGAAAATGATTGAAAGTATATTTTTATAAATATTGGCTGTTTTACTACAATCACAGAAGTACTCTTTGTTACACATTCCATGGACAAAGAAAAAATCCCCGTTTTTTTGCCACAAAATTACATAACTTTATCTGTACTAGGTATATTACTCCGTATCTGTAATACATGAGAAAGAAAAAAATGTAGTAAATTGTAGGAAAGTGTAAAAGGAAGGAAATTATTTTTTATTTATGTAATAAAAAACAAAGCATTTATAATCATTTATAAACTTTTATAAATAACCAACCTTTAATGAGTATGTTCACCTTCTTGAATTTTACACTTCAAAATACACTTACTTCTATTACTTCCCAACAATTTTTCAGGAATTGAAAGTCCCTCTCAATCGATCGACGTATACAAAAACTAGAGTTTACAAAAGCACAGAACACAAGATCAACGCGATGTGTTATTTTATGTCCACAGAAATACATACATGGTGCGCTTAGAAAGAAAAGGGCTACGAGTTCTAAAGGCGCTCAGTAAAAGTACATTCGCTGGTACGTAAATAAGAGCGGCATTGGAAATGAAGTGAACTTTTTTCTTGCTTTCGTTATGTAAGGTTGCATCAACATCTAGATCATTAGCGACCACTATTGCATTTAACGGTATGGTAACTGTGAAGATGACATGATATGATATTGACAGGGGGTGAAAGAACAAACGCAAATACAACCATGCCCGAGGCGGGCCTTGAACCCGCGATCCTTCGGTCAGAGATCGTTACAGCACTACTGCCTTAACGATCTCGGCCATCCGGACCGGGGACGTGTGCTCTTGTTCAATTGCGTCCAGTAGCGAGGCGTGGCATATTTGCGTAGTCATCGCAAGATTTGCCGAATATCCGGCCCTATCTTTCTGAAGCGACTGGGAGATGGAGTAGTCGAAATATTTTTCGTAGGCTGCTTCGCTTTTTAAACACTAAAACAACGCTAATTGTCTGGTATTATTTCTCCACATTCGTTTCATTAAATCTTGCAAAGAACTTGCCCTACTTTTCGAGTTACATATAGTGAATGTATATATGTGCGCGCTGCAAGCAACACAGACTTGATTTCATTCTCCATAGCACTGTAACTTATGATGACGTCACTGGTCTAATCGCAAGATTTGGATATGTTAAAGAGAGCTCTTTTAAAGGCAGATAACGGCTGTACTTACTAGAGCCTTCAGGCGCCACATACTTCCAATTAATTCGTATGCAAGCCAATAGAGTCCAGCACACATCAGTGCCTGTGGCAATATCCTGCAGCTAGTGACACAATTCCGATTTCAGCAAGTAATGTTTCGTCGTTTCGGCGGTTTTAGTGCTAGAGTTAGATTTCTGTGTTAATAAGAAGTTCAAGGTGTGCTTCAAGTGACTGTGTAATAGAAACTTGGGAGGCTCCAGTTGGATCGGTCTAGTTACGCCACTGGCTGTAGGTGCGAGTCTCGCTTGGGCGTGGGCGCTTCCTGCTGAGCACGCAGCGTTTCTCCTTCGGAAGCGGACAGTGTCATGCGGGCCGGGAGATATGGCCCACTGTGGCACTTGCGCATCGTATCAGGCTTCAACCAATGAGCTTCAGATACCAGTTTGCGTCATAATATTAGCGGGAATTTTAAATGCAGCCAGATCCCAAGATCGCATCGTTACAAGTCATTGGAACAGATGTACGAAGCATTTCTTTTAAATATTGCATCCTGTACACCTTCGTGATATTTTTTTGGTTGGTTTTGAAAATTGTCACTTTGCGCCACTTTCAAAATGTTTCTCAACGCGTCTCGCTCCCCGTGCAACGAGGTGGCAGCGCCTGCAAACGAAGTGCCCGTTGCTCTGGCCATCTGGTTGGAGACGCACGCCGGTGGTGCGCAGAGCGAGCAAACACCTCCACCGCGCCGTCTGGAGTGGGCTTCCGGGGCAGCCACACGAGCAGGCATGGCGGAAAGTCCCGGGTGAGTTCTTCCCCCGGCCACCGATTTCCACCGGGCTCGTACTGCGCACCACCGGTTTGCGCCAGGATCAAGCAGATAATGCAGAGATATTTACAGCATTCAAAAGTAATTAGATGATAAATGCAAAACATTTCAAATAAATTAAATACTCAAAGAATGTACTTATGATATGCCTGAAACTTGTAATTAAAATGCAATTTAAAGTCTGAAAACTGTAAAACAGACATTGCATTGTCCTTGAAGCTTGCTATGTCCAGCTGCATGGCAGAGTTGTATTTGTACAGCGTTGATGCTCTGTTCTGCAATTTCCTGTGCAAGGGGCCGAACTTGGTGTTACGGGGGAGCGAACTCTTTACTTTGATAAGTCATCAGACTCCAGGGAACGTTGCCATGCTTGTAGAAGAGTAAGAGATAAAACAACAAGGAGATGGTGCTTGAAATGAAATAAAAGGAATGTTTGGAGAGCAGATGAAAGACATTTGTGTAACATGCGTGTAATCAGTCTCGTGGTCTGGAAAAATGTGCGTTATATTAAGCGGAATGCTGCAATCAATTGAAACCATGAGCTGTAATTAACATTTTATCGAATAAATGAAAGCTCAATTTCTTAAAAATGATTTCTTCTTTTTTAAGGGCATTTTAATATGTGGTTGACACATGTCCCCTACGCGCCTAAATGCAACATAAACCCATACGCCCATCCTTCTTGCTCCCCATACAGCTTCGCGACTGTTCAACCGCGCTGTGGCCACGTGGTTCGTGACGCACGCCGGCGCTGCGCAGAGCGAGCCCCCCCCCCCATCTCTTTCCGCCATGAAAATAACGGGAGTGAAACGATATTATTTTGAACGTACAAACGGAAGTTGCAGCGTGGATGTTGCTCCCACGTAACCGCGATCATTTATTATTTGGCATACGTTCGTTACTTGACGAAAATTGTTAAACCGTCAAAAATTTTGAATAGCCTTTGAATAAACGAACGCGAAATACCAGTTATTGTAGAATACATTATCTTTTATTGTATACATATTAATGATTAATAAATCTACTACTGAGTAATTTGATTTATATTAAAACATGACTGATTAAGATATCGAAAATCGAATAATATGATTTATATTGGAAACAATACACAAATCTAAAAGCAAAGAAAAAGTTTTGATGATTTTATTTAAATAATATAAATAATTTCCACATGAAAACAAAGATTTGTCAGCAAAAAGTTGTAAATCATGCTGGTAGGTAAAACTTTTCAATAACGGAAGAACAAATTATTCAATACACAAATTTAAAAGCAAAAAAGTTTTGATGATTTTATGTCGATAATATAAATAATTTCAACATAAAACCAAACATTTTCAGCAAAAAGTAAATCATGCTGGTAGGTGCAACTTTTCAATAACAAATTGTTTAAACATTGGTGAAAAACATTTTCCAATTACAGTTCGGTACGAATTTCACATTTTTAAGTACATTTTTAATATTTGTTTTATTTTTTTACTATCGCCCACATTGTTTAATAACAGGAAATCTTCTAGATGGTATGAAACACATTCTAGGCGGGGGGAAACCTGAGACAGTACTTCAGTACTTAATTTCATTTTTTTCTAGTTGAATTTGGCGCCAAAATTGGTTGACAAAAGTACCTTCAAATTCAACTATTTTTTCTCACCTCGGCAATTCTTTGCAGCCTGATACATGCAAAAGAAGCTGAAAAAACACGTTTCTTGCTGTATCTCTGCAACCGATTGCCCTAGGAGGCCGCTTTTTGGGAATCTTCGGCCCTTTTTATTCTCTTTCATATGAGCGTGGAGATTATTAATTTTTTAGGAGCACTTTTCATCACCTTATTTAGCTATATCCTTCATTGTCGATATTAGAAGCAATACCACCTAGCACAATACTCTCAAGACAACATGGAATAATTCTAACTTTCACCGGTCACAAACGGTCGAGTATTTTTAGCTCTACATGAGAATAAACATACAAGACACCAAGAAAAACATATTCACCTTTTTTGAGTCCGTGTAGTCGGGTAAAAGCGTAAATGTGTAAAAGCGGGGATAGTTCTACATTATTAACATACGGATTTGACTAGATTAAAAAAATTGACTTAAAGACGGGAAAAAACGTAAATTCTGGGATTATGAAAGCGAGGTTTTGCTGAAATTTTATTTTAATATTTAAAAAATACTTTAATTGTATTTATTATTAAAGAAATTTACAAGATATATGACTGTTGAAAGATATTTATAATTATTTAAATATGCATTTTAATCCTGTGCCACAAAAGGGTTCATTTCCCTAAGGCACTCCTCTGAAGCCGCCTATGAGCACACACAATGTTTTAGACTCAATCTGAAATGTGTGTAGACATGTAATCATATGAGTTCCTACATGTCATTTCTGTCTTTGGCTCAATAAAATCAATAGCTTGCAACAGGAATTCAATTGTGAGCTTCATTGTCATTAGTGTAGGCCCTATTTGTAACTGGAAAGCTCATTTAAGCAGCATGCAACACATTGCAAATAAATTAAATACTCAAAGAATGTACTTATGATGAATGTACATGCCTGAAACTTGTAATTAAAAATGCAATTTAAAGCCTGAAAACTGTGAAACAGACATTGCATTGTCCTTGAAGCTTGCTATGTCCAGCTGCAGGCAGAGTCAAAGGCCAATAATTAGGCAACGAAGAAGAAGTGCATGCACAGACGTGTTTTACACAAGAAAGCATACATATCTGCTTTCTCCCATTCAAAAACGCATTTTCACTGCAAATCAATGCATTGGAGTTATATTAAAGATGAAACTATGTATTCTGTGTTTAATCTTCTAAATCACTCATTCAGCAAAGTGCAATTGTGCGGTATGCATCAAGACAAGCTGAAATAATAAGCAAGGCATTTACAAAATCAATATTTGAAATTGTTAAGGTTTTTTTAAACAGTGGTTTTTCATTGAGGTAATTTATAAATAACAAAAATATTCGAGATGCATTGGAAATAGAGCGTGTCAAATGAATGTCTAGTGAAAATATCTGCAAGAACAATTCTATTTCTCATAAAAATTAAATTTTAACTTCATAAAGGAAAACATTATTCCCGTTCAGATATGGCAGAAACTAATTTTGTTTCCTACAAATTAAGGTATGAAATTAAGTTAATTAGTTTTACTTAAATTAACTTGCATTATGAAAATGAAATTAGTTCTCAATTTTTAACATTTTAGAACTCACAAACCCTCTCATAAAACCACTGGTTATCCTATGTATGTAAATATGTTGGTGTGGAATGCTCTATCTAAGCTAAGTGATACAAGCAGTTGGTAGCGTGCCTGCCTGCAAGTGGGCATCGAGCAATTTGGTACCTCCAGAACTTCCAGCTCTTTGCCCACATCCTCCGCCAACTGAGAACATACAAGAGCGTATTTATCGGTCAAAATCTCATCTGCTGTGCATTCTCACTGCCTTTCTGAGGAGAAATATCGTGATTAGAAAACAAGAACAATAATTAAGTTAAAATACATTGGCGTGTTTGAATTACATAAAAAATAAAAATGCATTTTTCCAAATTTTCACTTGAAGACTCTGACTAAAGTTATAAAAACACATTACCATGCAACATATTACCTGTGCAATAGGTTTAGAAACAAATGCCAATATAAACATTAAACATGCTTTATAACAGACGAAACGTCAGAATATGTCAAAGGAAACTTTGGTAGATAAAACAGTTTCACTAATTGAAAGAGAATGACAATGATATATTTCGTTTAATTATTTACCTGACTAGAAGAATTCTTTAAGTTAAGAAAGGAAGTACATTTTATATAGCAAAAGTTATAACTTTTAGTATATTCTTGATTTAATATTTTCTGCTGCAAATAAAAACCAGTATATTCGAAGACATTTTAGTAAATTTTTCTGTTGTTTTATTTGATTTACTTTATTTTTGTCAAAGAACAGTAAAACTAAGCAACACATGTAAGAGAAGTATAATGCTTTACTACAAATGACAATGGATCAGTCAGCTAGCAATAGGGTCAGTCAGTCAATCTGCTAATTTAATGAAGTAATGTTAGAGTGGTAGTGCTAGGTAGTAAGTGAAATGATAAATATGGACACATTCTTGAATTTATCTTGTACTATATTGAATTTTATTTGTAGGTTTACTGTTAAGTGCACTTGTTCTATAATGTCACAACTGTCCTAACTTTCACCTTCATATTTCCAAAAGGAAGGAATCTCTCTCTTTACAACCATTGTCATACCTATTGTGAAAGAATACTTTTTTATGACAAATTAAATACTACTAAATAAACAAAATGTGCAAAACATGAGTACATCAATGTACCATATTATACTTTCGTATATTATTTTGAGAGAGCTGTAGGTACAAAACATCTAATATTCTTAATCAGTGGGGTACAAATCACAACCATCTTCATCAGTGGGGCTAAATACCAGTAAGATAATACTTTGTAAAATGTTAGTATTAAAGGGGTCAGGGCAACATTAAAATAACCTTAATTTTTTTTAAATTTGAAGCCAGAGGGAACACAAAGTCACATGGAAATTCAGACATTTCTCAGTTTTGTGTTTATATACACAAAATGTAGTGAACTTACTTAAAATATGTTTGGAGGACTATTCCACTCATGAAATCAAAACCAATAGTGTTTAACTGTCCTTACAAAGTGCCCCAATCAGGGCAATGTATCTGAGAAAGTTGATCCCTTTTTCTTCCCGCTTCTCCCTGCTGGCCACTCTACGCCGCGACGCCTCTGTGCTTGGAGGCGGCGCGCGTCGAGTGCCGCGTGCGAGCTCTAACAGGGTTGGCCAACTGACGACCCGCTGCCATTTATTGTGGCCCGCAAAGGGTTTTTAGTCCAAAGTCAAAGTCCATTGCATCCGTATCGAGCGAAAACCTCAGTGCAAAAATGGATTCGTTTTACATTCTCTCGCGAGTCGGGGATTCATCGACAATTTTCAAAATCGTGGTATTACCTCCGATGTTTCTTTTCTGAGAAAAATCTGCTTCATTTTGGATGGATGAAATGAGGGTCATCATTATGTGGCTTCAATGCTTAAAGTAACTTAATAGCAACTGAGGAGTAGATCACCATAAGAGTAGATTTTCATTGTCACAGATTGCTATTAGGAGAGCCGAGTCACTTTTTTCCTGATGGTTCCCCTCCTGTGTGCTCTGCTGTAAAATTTTAATCTTTAACTAACTACTAATTACCTAAAATTTGTCAATTTTCTGATATATTCATTTTGGAATCCATGGAAATTATAGTAATTATTTCCCCAATATAATTATGATAACTATGATTAAAGTAGTGTGAACAGAAGAAATAACGCGAACCTGCTCTAAGCGGCCACCAATGATTCCGACATATTGACCTTTATAGAGGTGGCCACTAAATGAACGTTAAAAAGCTACTAGAAGCGTAAATCAAATTGAATTGGGCTAACTGCTATGGAAGGAGTAGGTCTCCGTTAACATTTTAGTTACCATAAATGACAAAAGTACAATTTAAATAGGTTATTTACACAATGTGATCAAAAGTATTCGGACACTTCCAAATGGTGTTATGGTGTGGTCGTGTTTATCATGGAGGGATCTTGAATAGCTTGTTTTGTGTTGCACTACCACGACACAGACCTACGTTGACCTTTTAAACACCTTCTTGCTTCCCACTGTTGAAGAGCAATTCGGGGATTGCGATTGCATCTTTCAACACTATCAAGATCAAGTCGGGGCAGAGGAGGCGACCGAGACGGTCACGAATTCGCGAGCTCGAGCGATGCCACCCCGGACCGCACGCTCGACCAGGCAGAGGAGACAGCCATCACCGGAGGCAACACACAGATCGACATCCTCTGGGCAACATACGACGAGCAGCTGCCAGACGACGCTCGACGGCTTCGCCTCCCCGTCGCGGGCGACCATGACGGAGCCGCCGAGCGCCTCCCAACAGGCTCAGTTAATAGCGGACACCATCAACGCCCTCTTGCGCACGGCGCAAAGCCAACCACCGCGTGAGGAGGCCAAATTTGACCTTTTTCGCGCTTGGGACTGGGTGTCGACGCAAGCCGACAACCCGGCTATTCCCAAGCGCGATCAAGTGGAGGCGCGCCTCCTCACCATCATGCGTCCCCTGTTCGACGAAATGTCGGACGGGGACCAATGTTTCGTGCGCGAGAGGGTGCGGCTGCTCGTCATCGCCATCCGCCACGGATGGCGCGTGGCGGCGGCGAATGCCACAGAATGTGATACCTTCGGCATAACCGTACATCATCCGCCGCCGCCGCCACGCGCCCCGCCTCCTCGCCCATCGAGGCCGCCCCGCGGGAGGCCCTTTCAGCGGGGCCGCAACCGCGCGCCACCGGCGGCGGCGGCCTCGACTCAACCGTAACGGGACTTCTCGACCGTTACACAAGATGGCGACACATCAGTGGCTGACTGCGCCGGCGTTCACAGCCGCCCTCACCGCCGTATCGCCACCACACCCCCTAGTGGATTACGGGGACTTGTTAAGTATTTTCGACAGCCTCCAGCCGCCCGACCCGGAGCCGCAGGAAATACCAATTGACTGGAATTTCTGGCGGCCGGTCATAGAGGCGCTCAGCGCCACTCAGTCAACAAACTCCATTCGCGACACCCCGGAACAACTCAATGAAGAGGACGGATCCATCGCACCACCATTTGTGCGCCGTCGCGCCCCCTTGCGCAAAGTGGCACCCATTGTTTTTCAGCAGCGTGCCACACCGGCGGTCGAACATTCGCTGTTCATGGAAGGCATCAGGCATTTCCCCCCTTCCACAGCACCTATCGCAATCCGCCCCACCAGTACGCGGTTGCGGAAAACTGTGGACAATATGCAACAGGCAGGCATTCTTCGCCCGGCGCAGCCTCAAGAAGTCGTCAACGCTTTTCCCCTGGGCGTCGTCCCCAAAAGCGGCGGGACATTTCGTGTTATCTACAATATGTCGACATGGACGGCACATTACCAGCCGCCACCGGTGCGGCTTCCTTCGCCACTACAAGTGATCTCTGCTGTGCAACGTTTCACATGGGCAATTAAACTGGACCTCAAGGATGGGTTTTACCATATCCCATTAAGCCCACAGTGCCAAAAGTATTTCGGGGTGGCGATTCGTGGCCGCCGCTGGACATTCACCTGTTTGCCTATGGGGTGGTCCCTTGCACCACTCCTTATGCAAACGGGTATGCGCGCGGCCATGAATCGCCTCTGCCAGTCGCAGTTCTTTGTGTATTACGATGATATTCTTTTGTGCAACAATGACCCGCAAATTCTTCTGCAAGACTATCAAAGAATTTGCCAGGCCGGTTTCCAAATTAATAGAAACAAAAGTGTCGTTATACCCACGCACAAACTGATATATCTGGGCGTATGTTTAGATCTAGTTAATAAAACGGTTAGCGCTCAAAAAGGGTACGTGCAGCAAGTAAAACAAGTGCCACAATTTTTGCTGAGTAGTTACCGATTCCGCCTGGCTCTCGCGGGCATGATAGGTTGGCTGTCCATAGCGGCAACCGCGACCTATCCGCTCGCCAGGCTGACCATGTTGGATCCCACGCGCGCACTCCCGTGGATAAGACGTCTCCAGCCCCGCGATCGCGGGCCCCAGGAAGACTTCATCCACGATATTGTCTTCTACTGTGACGCCAGCGCCAGCGCGTGTGCTTTCTGTGACGAAACTCAAACCGTGATCTGGACATGGACATCCACAGTAGCCCTCAACATTTTCGAGGCAGAGCTCGAAGCAGCTCTTATTTGTTTATTGTTCTCTCTAATGTATTACCCTAATTGTAAGGTTCTTTTATTTTGC
Source organism: Gryllus bimaculatus (assembly GCA_017312745.1). Classification (NCBI taxonomy): domain Eukaryota; kingdom Metazoa; phylum Arthropoda; class Insecta; order Orthoptera; family Gryllidae; genus Gryllus; species Gryllus bimaculatus. Next base: position 46,361 of record BOPP01000251.1, read on the forward strand.
GACAACTCGGCGGTCGTGGCGAACCTGCACCGCCGAGTCGCGCATACTGATTGTTCACTATTGTTGTGCATTGCACATTGTGTATTTCTTTTCGTGCAGTTTGAATGTAAATGGATAACTTCAATAAAGAATAAAGCTGACCTCTGGTCGCGCCTGCCTCCGGCGGATCACGCTACCCCTGGCCAATCAGGAGCCGCCGTTGCGCGTCACCCCGCAACGACGGTTCCTGGCAACGGGCGGTAGCGCGATCAGTCGGGGCAGAGGAGGCGACCGAGACGGTCACAAGAAAAGTCATGCCAATACTGCCATCAAGGCTAAGGGTGGGCCAATACCCTGTTGAATTCCAGCAATACCGATGGAGAGCACCACGAACTGGTAAGTCATTTTTAGCCTCGTTTCCGGATACTTTCGATCACATAGTGTAAGTTAATTTGCCATCCTAATCTAATCGATTAAGCAAAGTAGTCTTAAATATACAATTTTTTTTTCTGTAGAAACTTTACTGAAAGTCGTGATATCGCATTCGCTCCCGCTATGTGTTCCACGAGCACTTAACAGACTTCCGCTAAAGGAAAGCACGAGTTAGCAAACAATAGGAATGGCGTGAAATGAGCGAAGTGAATGCGTTATTCTTTAATTAAAAGATATTTATTGCAATGTTGTTACGTGAAACACAAATAAATCACCCTTCGAGATCAACGATTCTAAATGTCACTGTTCGAAGTAATCTGACAACGCATCCCGTGTCAGAAAGATATTAAATCAACAGTAATCTCCATCACTTTTCGGTCTCAAGTTACAACACAACTTCAAATGGTGAGCGCTTATCAAGCACACTAAGCCATTAAATCAATTTAAAAATGTGCATAGTCACTGATCGCTTAGTGAGGTGACCGCGAAAGATACGGAATGTTTACACGAGTAAAATGGAAAAGCCAATCGGTTCCACACTAAATGACCGTTGGTGACTTCTTAACCATGGTTGGTTGTTTGAACAGGGTTTAATGTATTAAAAATGGCGGCCTGTAGAGATCAGGGCCTAGGGTCCGAGTAAATTTAAAATGGCTAAGTTTACCACTCTCTTTTTGCCAAGAAATTATGTGCCCCAATCCATAGTTTTTACCATTTTAAAAATTAAATTAAATTTAGCACATACCATTTTCTCCAGCTGCTTGTAAACAGTACTGAAGTAAGGGACACCATTTGTGCTGAAAGTAAAACAATTTGAACAATAATGTTAAATCAGAATGTTTATCGTTCTCAACGTGTATTATACTTTAAATGGTATTTTAAGAATTTTTTACTATTTAAAATGTGATGCTATAATATTTACCTCTCAAATAAAATATTGTAATAATCCAATCCTTTTTGAAGATCCACTATAAGCAGAATAATTAAGTGAATTAAAGAATGAATTATTTGTTCTTGATTCCTTGACACTGGTTGATGGTAACTGTGAATTTCTTCATACCTAATAAAATAAATAAATGCCAATTATTTTGTGCGGTAGAACAAATACGGGTGTAAACGATGACACCAGCTGTTGGCCTGCCCATTTATCAGCGGCGAGGCGTGACATTTCAGCCTGGTAATCGCTAGATTTGCCAGTATCGAGGTCTTTATTTCTGAAGCGACGGGGGGGGGAGGGAGTTATGATATCGTAGAGCGTTTTTTTATGGTTAGAAATGCCTCTTTTTCTGGTGATTTTTGTTCTTTCATTTTTTAAAAATAAATCTCTTAGACTCCCTTAAGACAATATTGAAATGCTTTCAAAATCTTGGTGTGACGTCAAAACTGAAACTCAATCGAGACGATGTATATGAAATGAAATAATTATTTTAATATTCTTCTGGTTTTCGGTTATCATTATAGTGATTATTGTTCTGCAAGGGGGCTCACCTTCCCGGCATACAAGTCGAAACGGGCTCAACAGTCGACTGGGCAGTCGCTGCCGTTTCACCGCGCGCGCATCAAAAGGATCATTATTCCAAGCAATCACGCGCCCAACTCGCCGCCCACAAGTCGAGATGCTGGCCGAGAACCACGCGCTTGGAAGTTGCGAACCCGACGCCACCCCGCTGCTGCTGGCTTACACGCATTGTGTTGCCCAGCCACCTTCGCGTAACACAGCCAAACTGTGCGGCGAACCCTCGCCGAGGCATCGGAGACGTTCGCGACCGTTCTGCTGCGCTTGTATAAACTATATATCATTGAAGTTTCAAAACCAGATGCACATACCGACCGCCAAGAACATGATCCACACACAGATTCACATATTCAATTTCCCAATAAGCTTATTAGATTGTAACTGTCGATACAGATATTTTTGTGACGTCTGGTACACATTCAGTGTTTTTAGGCCACGTACAAACTATGTACAATGTACATGTATTATTTCTTGGATATGAAATAGAAAACAACCTTTATGAATATGCATTTATCATCAGAGTAGGTTTAAACCTAAGATTGCTGGCCTTAGTAATTAATTTCAATGATTTTTGAAGGAACAAATACACACTTTCCTGAAAAACTAATACGGAGGAAATACTAATTTTAAATATTTGAGACGTCATTAGCATTATATTAAGGTATTATATACAATGAAGAGCCAAAAAACTGGGACATCTACCTAATGTCGTGTAGGGCCTCCGCGAGCACGCAAAGTGCCGTAACACGACGTGGCACGGACTCGACTAGTGTCTAAAGTACTACTGGAGGTAATTGACAACATGGATCTTGCAGGGCTGTCCATAAACTTCAAAAAGAGTAAGAGGGGATGGAGATCTCTTCTGAACAGCACGTTGCAAGGCATCCCAGATACGCTTAATAATGTTCATGTCTGGTGGCCAGTGGAAGTGTTTAAATTCAGAAGAGTGTTCCTGGAGCCTCTCTGTAGTGTAATTTTGGACGTGTGGGCTGTGGCACTGTCCCGCTGTAAGTGCCCAAGTCCGTCGGGATGCACAATGGGCACGAATGGATGGAGGTGATCAGACGTACTTGCCGCCTGTCAGAATCGTACCTAGACGAATGAGGGGTCGCATATCACCCAACTGCACTCGGCGCGTGCCATCTCTAGACCTCCACCAGCTTGAACAGTCCCCTGTTGACAGGAGGTCGCTGAAACGAGACTAGTCAGACCAGGCAACGTGTTTCCGGTCATCAACCAATGTCGGCGTTGTCGGGCTCACTCAAAGAGTAAAGCTTTGCATCGTCCAGTCATCAAGGGTACATGATTAGGCCTTCGGCTCCGAATCCCAATATCGATAGTGTCTCGTTGAATGGTTAGCACGCTGACACTTGCTGATGGCCCAGCATTGAAAATTACAGCAATTTGCGGAAGGGTTGCACTTCTGTCAAGTGTAACAATTCTCCTGAGTCGTCGTCAATCCCGTTTTGCACGATCTTTTTGAGACCGAAGTGATGTCGGAGGGTTGATGTGATATTCACGGTACACGCGTGAAATGGTCATACAGGAAAATCCAAATTTCATCGCGACCTCGGAGATGCTTATGCCCTATCTCTCTTGCGCCTGCTATAGCACCACGCTCTCGCTTAAATCATGATAACCTACCATTGTACCAGCCGTAACCGATCTAACCAGCCAAATTCTGGTTGTCTTCTATGGTCGTTTCCGACCGGAGCGCCGTATCCTGATTGGTTCCAAATCTCTTTATTTCAACACACATTTCTGTACCAGTTTTTTGGCTCTTCAGTGTATTAATAGGCATAATGACACCAATTCAAAGATAAATTAAATATTCATATCCAGCAGTCTATTGTTTGAGCATAAGTAATGCAATGACTTTCTATCTTAGAACGACTGATAAATAATTTATTGAACTGCAAAAGATACTTATCTTTTTTTTTTTTTTTTGACTTGAAATACAAAAAAATTCTCAAGAGTTGTAACTCTATTTAATTGTGGCTTTATAATTACCATTCCAAGGTTCCTTTTTTCAATGCTGAAATTATTTCTCCACGGATTTCTTTATTGAAAGGACAGCACTTCCAAAAGGCCTTCATTCCTGACATGAGTCCAAGGCACCTGCAAATAGTAAAGTGAATTAAAATGAAGTAGTTCTAAATTTATGACTAATTTAGGGCTCATTAGAATGGGAAATGTAGGGACTCATTAGTATTACAATTTAGGGCCTCGATACAAAAAAATAGTTATAGAGTGAAAAATAGCGTTAAGCTCTTTATGAATTTCAGTTTATACACTTTATCTCAGGAAGAAAATAATTATAATTTAAAATACAGAAAATTTGTGTACAAAAAACAGAAATGTTTTTCTAAGAGGGTTACTATAATTTGTAACTGAAATGCACAAATGGAGAAGTGGCATCTTGCAGTTTGACAAAAGAGGAAGATGACCACATAATAACATTTGTCGTAGGAGTCTTTTGCACTACATCCACAATTCATTATAAAAAGAAGATAATATTTTTTATCAATAAATCATTCTGAACATTGACATACCTGAGAAGATATTCTAGTCTGTCCATTGTTATTTTGTAATGTGGTACAAAATACTGTCGGTGTTTTCGCAGAAGTTGTAATGCATAATCTATAAAAATATTAAAGGATTCTGCCAGACATTCCTCCTAAAAGAAAACAAATGAAAATGTATAAAGTTATTTTCTTTAGTTTTCAATTATTTTTGTAGTTATTTATTCTTTATTACATAGTAATATTAAAGTATCTTAAATCGTTTATTGTGATATACTGCCCAACTTGAGATAAAAACGATGTCCTTTTGGGGCATCAATTTTATATTTAAAAAATCCAAGGAGTGGTACAAAATTATACAATTTTCAGACATTTTCTAGTTCACCAGTTTCAAGATTTACACCTAAGATCCAACGTAAAAAGCAAATTTGTGTTAAATCAACTGGTTTTGAAACTAATGTTAATGGTTAAGACATTATTTATGGAACTATGGGATTAAACTTGGCTACGAAATCTGTCTAAGGAGGTTTTGAAACTCAGGCATGTTAAATATTTTATATGCAAAACTTATTACTTTCTGATAGGACAAATATATCGTGCTTCATTAGTCAGCATCATTATAGAATTTAAAATATCTTGACTACGTTTGTATAGATTATGAATACAGCTGATTTTACAAGTAGAGTTGTGGACTTCAACATTTCTAAAAAGATGAAGTTGAACTAGACAGCTTTGAAGCTAGAGAACTATTCATTTTTTAAATCTTACTGAACAAAAATAATTTCCGTATATTTTGCAACTATATGTTGGTAAAATAAAATTATGGCGCCGAAATGACTTCAATTTTGGTGTCACCACAAAATATTATCGTATTAAATTTGTCACGGCCCGCTGACTATAAGCGATTTTTCAGCTCGTATATAATTTTTCCCTGAGAAAGTTATGTAATACTCCAGCGAAAAACAGCGTGTTTTCGGCAGAAAACGAAAAATAGGATAACTCTTATTCCTATAAGTGGTATATTACTTCCTCTATCACGTTGTGTAGTCAGAATCCACGTTTGTGGGTCTTGATACTGAAAACGTGTTAGCAGCAAAACGTCTTTCATCATTTGTCTATCGTGAAAAACTCTAGCGGCTAAAACGTAAGCAGGAATTTTACAAAAATTGATTTTTTTCAGTCTATCTGACAGATATCGCGGCCTCCCGAATGAGAAAGCGATGCTAAATTTTTGGACATACTTTACATGAAGCATCAAGGACATTTTCAATTTTTTCAAAAATTGCTCCAAATAGTTGATTAATCTTGGTCGTCCGTAAGAACGTTAAAAAACGCTCACGTCATTGTCTTTAAGATTATTACAGAAGAGTAAAATAGTAGAGTAAAAAGAGCAAAATAATAGTAATAGAGTGGACAAATTTTCACTGAAAAATTGGAAACCATTCTTGAGAAAATGTAATTTCTAAAACTGCGCATTTTGAGATCGTTTTTCCAGAGGCGTTTTGATTTTTGGAGAAACTTTATAATAAATAATTTGAAGCACTTACAAATACAATAATGTGTAAAAACGCCCGTACAAAAATGGTTTTTCCTCCTCCGGGTGTCACCGTCAGCGGGACACTTACCCAGCCCTAAGCCCGTAGAAGTCCTAAGCTCTCGGCTGGTTTCCGGAAATGTGTGGTGGTTTGGAACCTGCAAGTGCGCGAGTGTGTGTAGTTTAAGGGGCAGCGAGGCGGCGAGGACGAGGGAAGGATCGCGCGAGGCACGTGAGCCGTGTGGTGGGAAAGAGTTGCGCTCACAGTCGCCACAGTGGGAGCAACTGCTGCGGGGTAACTCAAACTCAGACAGTATAAATTGTAAGAAACTAGTGGTGCTTCAGAATGTCACAGACGTTCTCGTATTATTTTTATATATCCTTTGGTTTCAGCTAGATAATCGAACTTGGACCATACTCTTGCCTGCTGCGTTCTATTGCCGCCCAAAGTAATTGTTTTTTAAATTTTCTAAATTGTTCTGTTTACTAATACTAGAATGGATATACTAAGAATATCAAAGAACAATAAAACCTCGCCCTAAATGGCAATTTTATTTTAAAATGTTGTAGCAATTTTCAAGAAAATGGCGCTTAACGCTACAGTACATTCAAAATTTGAAGCTCTTTTTCACAGAAAAGTTCTGAGTTTTCGAAATATTTCATTTGAAATCGTTTTAAGTACTTTAACTTACAAATACAATAGTGTTCTCAAATTACTGGAAATGTGCATAACAACGGTCTCAGAGACCTTTCAAAAAATTTACATTTTTACCTCATACTAAAGAGTGTTGTTACCAATATCCGTTTGCAATGTTTGAAGAAAAAATTGGACACATTTTTGAGAAAATGTCGTTTGAGAGTTTTTGAAAATTCGAAATTTTCAGCTAGTTTTCACAGGAAGCGGCAAAGTTTTTGAGAAACTTTATATATTATTTACAGCACATGTACTCATAAGTACAGTAATGTGAACAAGTTGACGCTAATATAAATATTAACGACATGAGAGAAATAAAAATAATACATTTTTGTAATTAAAAAGCAAAAAAATATAGCAATGTGGCGATAACGTCATCTTATAGACTATATTTAGCACTATCCCTGTCAAAAGTCTAAAGAAAACATTTCTAGCTGTTTTTAAGAAATTTTTGTGTTTGTAATTTTTAGTATTGCATATATTGCTCGAAGACTACTAAAATTAAAAAAAAATGTACATGACCTTAGTGAAAGAAAATACTATGGACAACAAATTTTATTTGAAGGAAAAATCTGTATCTTTAATTTTTTAGTTGTAGGAAGAAATAGAAAAAAAGCATACTTTTGAAATGTTAGAAAATTCAGAGTTAACCGGGAAAATCTGACCTATGTCACGTGTATGTTACTTTATTCTTACAAGAAATTTAAGGGGAAAAAATGAAGAAGTTATTGAGAAAATTTTGAAAATATCCAGAGGGCATCATGTGAAGTACCCCCACATTTTGAAGAATGTTTTTCAAAATCTCAAAGTTTCTTCTCGAGCCAGATGGAGAGAGCTCTTTTCAATTCGGAAAAAAAATCCTACGCATGATTTAGGCGCTGGTAGTGTTCACAGGCACCAGACGGACAGACGGGCGTTTTGAAACAAGAAAACAGCACTTTTTCAGTATTAGGGGAACCCCCCACAACGCGTATTTCCGTCGCAATGTCGAAAACGATTTTCCCTAACTGCATACGGGAAAGCAGAGAAGGCACCTCGTCGCGCGCCAGCATCTCGGTGGTCCAGAGGTGGTCGAGCTCCTGCAGCAGGCGCAGCAGCACAGCCGAGTGCAGCGGGCGGCGCGCGGCGTGACGCGCGTACGCCACCCAGCGCACCATGGCCAGGCGCAGCTCCGTCATGTCGCCCTGGATGGCATGCTGGTGGAGAATGGTGAGCGCCACGTGCGGCAGCTGGCCGTCCCACTCCCACGACGCGCCCTGCCGCAATCGCCACGTGCAAGCCAGCAGGCCAAAGTATACTACGCGGCTTGTGCAGTCAAAGCAGCGCCCTCTGGCAAACAAAGTATTCTAGAGCGATGTTTGTCGCTGGTTACGGACGGTTACACCGCCACTCGTATGTCTTGACTTAAAAAAAAACATGGCGTCCACTAGTTCGGCGAGCCTCCGCCAAGAGCGCTCAAACTATGGGGACAATGACTCTATGAAGTGTATTCTAGCTCATTGGAATGGGCGGCGTGGAACTGGGCGGAGATCCGCGGGGAAGGGTAGGATACGCGTGGTGCATTTGGCGTGGAGAAACAGTGGCGTGGCGTAGGTTAGCGGACGCGAAGAAAAGGTGAGTTGGGGGGAAGGGGAGAGATGTGTGCACAGCGTGGCGGAGTGCGGAGAGAGTGGCGGGGAGCGAAGAGCAGGTTGAGGAGTGGACTGGGTGGCGGGGAGTAGAGCGTAGCAGAAAGTGTTGCTGGGAGCTAAGAACTTGGCGGAGAGAAGAGTGGAGGGCACGGAGGGGAGCGCAGCGGAAGGCGTAGCGGGGACAAGGCGGGGAGTCGAGAGCGCAACGCAAACAAGTGCGCGGCGGAGAGTGGAGCGTGCAGCGGGGAAGAGAGAGGTTAGCGCTGACAGCATAGAGAGCAGTGGAGCGCACGGCGGAAAACGAAAAGCAATGGCAGTGAGAGGGGACCCTGGCAGAGGGGAGAGAGCGCGAAAGGAAATGGAGACCTAAGCGGGGAGACGAGAGCGTGGAGGGGAGATTTAAAACTTCTGCAACGCAGATCATTCTGCTGTCAGTAAAGGCCCATTCATAATGCAAATATAATCATGACTTTTAAGCTAAAGTTAGGACTAGGTCCATTAGCGGACTCACACACAATGCGTTCGCATAAGCATAACACGTAAGATGTCAAGTTAAAAGCTTGCAAGCTGTGATTATGCTTAAATAAAACAAGAAATGAACCAACGTTACTCAAACCATACGTCAAGTCAAAATCGAGTATCGAAATAGGTTCGAAGTCGATAGACGACCCAACGCCATGTACTCAATTGTCAAGCCGAGGGAAACGCACCCCGAAGCGCGCCAGCTCGTGCTCGATGAAGACGGCGTGCAGCTGCTCCTGCTGGCGCAGCTCGCCGCCGCTGTCCTCCTCGGAGTTGCCGCGGTCCTCGCGCGTCGACAGCCACAGCTTGAGGCGCAGCCGGCCCTGGATGTTGGAGCGCTGCGTGCGCGCCTCCAGCTTGTACCAGCGCTCCAGCCCCGTCGACGGGATCTCCTGCAGCGGGATGTTGACGCAGCCCAGGAAGTCGTCCTGGCTGCCCGAGCGCGCGCTCTGCGCGATCTGCTTGAAGAAGCGGCCCAGCCCCTTCACGCCGCGCACCTCGTTCAGCTTGCTCACCGCGTCGAACACCGACGACTCGTCGTCGTGGTCCCTGCGCATGGGCACGCGCACGCCGCACCCCGCCTTCTTGCTTATTTACTTACTTTACTTATTTACTTACTTAATTTAATTATTTATTTATTTATTTATTTATTTATTTAATTATTTATTTATTTATTTAATTATTTATTTAGTTAATTATTTATTTATTTATTTATTTATTTATTTATTTATTTATTTATTTATTTATTTATTTATTGTTAAACAGATAAACTGTCAGACCTTCCCCAGCAAACGACGCCTCCATGGCCCGACAGGTTGACGATGCTCGACGCTCTCCAAGAGACGCGTTTATCTATTTCTGTGGTGTTCAGAAGTTTCTGTGTGAATGTGTGTGTCTGAAGTGAGTATGTGTAGTGAATGTCTGTTGTGCCCAGCAATTTCATCTGTGTGTATAAGGAGTGCCCAGGAGTTTCGTCTTTGTCTGTTTACACCAGGTGTCTTGGAGTTGCGTTTCTGGGTGTCTGTGGTATCCAGCAGTTTCTATGTATGTGAGGAGTGTCTAGGAATTTTGTCTGCGGTGTCTAGGAGACGCATGTTAGTGATTATACTGTCAGGAAACGCGTTGTTTGATATTCTGGTACGTCTTTGGTATTCTGGAAGTAGGTTTGTGGACGGCTTTGCGGTCCGGAAGACACGTCTGTGTATGTGTACCTCTGGGTGATACCAGTAGTTAAATACCGGGCACTTCATTTGAAGTGTGTGGTGGGAAAACAATTTTTTCATATGCTTCCATTACTGCTCATTACACACAGCATCATCTGACATCTAAAGCGTGCCATAGCGAGACTTCGAAACGACGGTCGAGATTTGCTCCGAAAGTCGGACATTGAATGGTGCTCCTTGCATTTTCAATTCTCGTGCTTAGATATTACGAAAGTAGTTAACGCTTTCAAATTCCGTGTCTTTGGCATTCCTTGATTCTGCCCACGATGGCGCCGAACTCGCAAACGTTCGGGAGAATTTTCTTTCAAACGCGAGTGCGCTCTAGAACTTACAGAAACTTCAAACTCCTTTTAGAAATATTAAATAAGCTTTTGTAAATGGAAATATTATTAACACAAAATTCAAATTCATCGCATTTCAGGAACTTTTTACATGTTGAAATATACCATACCAAACTACCGTTCAAAGAACTCATTACTTGCAAGAACGTCAAGAAGTACACTGAATTCTTTTAATTACTCACCAAATATCCAAGTGCAATATGTCCGTTGTGACGTCATCGATATCACTGAAAGAAAAAAACATATGTAGTTGAAATTTGTTCTTCCTTTGGACCACATAATTACATGGATCCCTTAAATTGGAATCGCATCATACGAAAGCAAGAGAGGGGAAAACAGAGCAGAAGAAAAAAAGAAGCCTGACATTCAAGTTATTTTTCTGATCTGCTCGTATATTACGTGGTGATCAGGCTGTGATTTAACTATTTGGTAGGGCTCATTTAGATTATTATTTTAACATAAGATACAATTTGAATTCTTCTAAATGTCGAAGAAATGACAATATGCTATTCTAATCATCATCTAATTGGATCATCTAGTTTGTTAGTCTTTGTTTGGTTAAATAATTGTTTTAATTTAACACAGAATTACAAATAAGTTAAAACTCAGTAACTGTAGTGAGAAGGTAGAGTTTGAATAAATTTGCATAATTTCATATGAAGAATAGTTTTTGGATGAATATCCCTTAGGGTTGTATACTTTTAATAGATTAAGGAAGTATTTACCTGCTAAAAACTCGTCTTATTACCTAGAAGGACCTCCGTAACCCGGAATTGCGCTTGAAAAATTAGCTTTCATAATTAAAACAAAACGGTCATAGAAAATTAGGGCAGATCGTGAAATAAACGAGACGATTAAAAAAGCTTGCTTTTGCATGCCAGGAAAACTGGTACGATTCCGAAAAATCAGACAAGGCTTCGGAAAGATAGAAACGTTCCAAAAATTGGTGCGGACCTAGGGAATAGGACATCCTTCCTCCTGAAAACGAGTCATTTCCATAAAATACTGATTATTCTTAAAAAAAATGAAACATTGGGATGGACGCAGAAAGATAGGAACGTTTACGCGAATTGGTTCAGAATCTGAACAACAGAACAGTCCCGAAAAGACCGAGATGATTCCAGAAAGTCCGAATGAATCTTGGACAAACCGAAACGATGTCGAAAAATAGGATGGATCTCAGAAAACAACGCAACCATCTCGGAAAACAATAACGGTATTGGAAAAACAAGAACTACTTCGGAAAAACAAGAAAGGTCTCGGAAGAACCGGATCGAACTCGGGGAAAAAAAAAGCGGGAGATTTTTGTCAAAATTGAGAGTGCGGTGGCAAAATTTGAGGACTCCTGGAAAACTGGGGGAGTCCTCACAACACTGAGAGAGTTTTAGTATAGTAGTTTACGCAATTAGTTTATAATGTAATAAAGCAACATTCTAAACGAGTTGCATATTTTTTTGTATAACAGCACTATACATTTATAAGATAATCAAACTTAATTTTGCGAAACAACTGCCTTGTGACGACTCGGGTATTTGACATCGTGCGAGTAAACGGTAGACGACTGTTCCGTTTAGCTCTACCTCCCCCCGATTCTCTCGCTACGATTGGCTGAATGTGTGATGACGCAATCATTTGTGCCTAAAAATGCCCGATTATGAACGATTTCTTGCAAGAGAAAATGTTCTTTTATAATGCAGGAATAGAAAAAGGACTCGTAGAGGTACTCACAATCTGAACTTCTCGTTCCAGCGCGGGTTGAGCGTCTGCGGCTTGACGGTGGTGGCGCGGATGAACTTGGCCGGCACTTGCACCGACAGGCTGTCGCGGTGCGCGTCGCGGTCGCGCCGCTCGCGCCCGTAGCCGTGCTCCTTGCGCTTGAAGCTGAGCCGGAAGCTGCCGACACGCGCGCCCAAGCTGCACTCCGGGCGGTTAGCCGGCACGGCACCTCTGCCCCCCCCCCCACAACCCCCTCACAGCAGGCATAGCCCCACTAGCCTTAGTGTAAATACACTGGTGCACTATTATGCGTGGGCATGGCTTTTGCAGTTTTCTGATGAGGAGGAACAAATTTTCAGAGAGAGCATGCAATCATTATAAACAGTGTCAGTCTTTACGAATTGGGGGAATTCCAAAAGATATGACGATTTCGAAGTTAGCCATTGCATTACACTAATATTACATAATATTAATTTATTCGTGGCAAGGGTCTGGTAACACAATGTCATCTGGCTGCAAATGTATTAAAGAAATAGTACGTTGTTGTTCAATATGGTGCAACTTTCACACGAAACTGTCACTATGAAACTAATTCCATGTAATTTTCAATGATTTCTCTCTCAAGCATCGGAATACAATAGATATCGAAACACGATAATATTAAGTTTGAACCCTATATATATATATATATATATATATATATATATATTTATATATATATATATATGTGTATATATATATATATACACATATATATATATATATATTTCTTTTGTGGTGAGTAGATCATGGAATAATAAAATTTGGCAAACGTTCTCAGTATTTTATTCGTACAATCTTAGGAAAGCGTTAGATGATAGGGTTTGACTCATCCTTTGTGTTTTTGAGAACTTACATGCGTGATCATATGTTTGTTGCCCCCGTGTTTTCATGTTCGCCAGCGAGTCATGATTAAGAAAAAGTTTTGAGAAGTACAAACCTCTCATACCCTCATCTTCCTCACTCACACATGCATGCACAAGCGCAAGTACAAAGTCAAAATCGTGCTTGCTTCAAAAAAGGATACCAGCGCGTTAAAATTTATTTTTTGAATCCTATTAAAATTAGGTCTTTCCTTTTAAAACTTGCGTTTAATTAAAGTGATTTATTAAAATTCATAGGTTAAAACACATACGTATTAAAAATACGCAATGTATAATGTCAAAAATACTCTTAAAAGTGCAGAAAATGAGGACTTAATTGCAAGGCATCGTCGTCACGTTCACACAAGCAAGAGACTCGAGACACAATACTAAATTGTATCATGAAAGGCGTTGGTTTCGAGAAAAAAATTGTTTACCTCATTTTTTAAAAAAATGAAAGGTACTAACATATGAGATACGACAAAGATCCAGTAGTTCGTAAAACTGTACACATTAAATATGATTTGAGGCCCTCGCTACTTGTTTGAAGCACTTTATTTCATCAAGTAAATTCAATTTTAAATAAATTTCCACTTTATGTAGCAGAAAAGTTATGAAATTCCTCATAGCACTCACGAAATGTTTCTCCGCACCAAGACCTCCAATTAAAAATTCTATTTCATGTTGGTAGCAAGTAGATCACTGGGAAATAAGTGAAGGTGACAACACTTCCAGCATCGATTACGATTGTGGTGAGCACGCAGTTTTCGAGCTCCGGCACGTGCTACCAACATTACTTCTGTTGCAAGCGCTTTCACCAGCAAGGTGCTACTGCGGAGAGACTTTCCTGCTGCGCCATATCTACACACTGGGCTAGGAGTCCGTGGGGAGTGGGATGGGATTGAAATGTATCAATATCTCGTAGAAAGCTAGAAAGACTTGCGGTTGCGTATCTTATCTTTCCAACGTGTTTTGTTGTAGTCTAATAAAATAAGAAATGGAAAAGAAAAATTAAATGGGTTGTCCAAAGAAAAGAAAACTTTCAATAGGTACATGAAAATTTGACGCAGTAGCAGAACTGACGTGGTTGAAAGGATTTCAGGATGCCAGGTCCAGAGAATCCCTCCTCATTTGCAGAGCAGGGAATTTTTTGCAAAATATAAGAAAAGTGAAATACTCGTATTTATAATAAAATATTAATATCAGACTTATTTTATCCCGATTATATTTTCAACCTAGACAATTTATGCAGAATTTGATTCTTAATACACTAAAAAGGGATTTTAGGCCTGAGGATATTAGTGGCTAGTGTTACAAACAAAAAGAGTAGATGAGTATACACTAGGAATCATTCCGAATAACAAAGGTTAACTAAGTTCTGTTGCGTCATGTCGAAACATTTCTTAATTTTTTCAGTGATAGTTGACTCACAGGGTTTATCTGCAACATTTTAGCTGCCGAAAAAAACTGAGAATTACCCTAAAAATCATTAAAACGGAAATTATTATAAGTGTCATGTACAGCGAAGAACTCAGCACCCTTAATTGGCTCGTCCCTCGTCTGTGAGATAAAAGAATGTTTATCCTCTCTGACAGCAAAGTTGGTAACTACAAATAGAATTTACAAGATAGAACATCATGGATAATAATTGTACATTTCATTTACTTTTTTGTAACTTTCGACTCGTTTTGGCAGCAAAAACTTGACCTTTGAACTCCATGTGATTGAATCACTGAAAATATCAAGACAAACGTCGACATAACACGACATCCTTGTAAAAAGGAGTTGCAATTCCTAGCATCCTACGTACAAGTGAACGAAATGAATGGTCGTGATTGACGAAGTGAGTGGATGAAGTGGGTTAAGTAGGCGAAAGGAGCAAAGTCGTGGCGCCACGTACCTGTGGTGCTTGCGCAGCTTCTCGTGCGGGGCCGCGTCGTGGCGCTCGGCCGCCGTCTCCACGCCGCTGTCGGAGAGCGCCCGCGCGGCGGCGGGCGACGGCCGGGGCGACGGGGGCGGGGTGTCGCAGCCGCCGCCGCCGCCGCCCTCCGCCGCCGCCGCCGCCGCCGCCAGGACGTAGGGCGAGGGCGAGGGCGGCGGGCCCGCGCCGGCGCTGCCCGGCTGGATGCCCAGCATGCAGTAGGGGTCGCTGAAGCCTGCGGCATCGCAACGCCCACCCACGCGCGCACTCCTGGGCCCACTCCCAGCTGCGCCCCCGCCAACGAGAGAACGAGAGGGAGAAGCGGGGAGAGGCACAAGAAAGAGGAAAGGGAAAGAGAGAGAGAAAGGGTTGCAATGGGAAAGTAAACGAAGAAAAACAGTCTACATGAAAAAAAATTTAGCTCCGAGGTTTTGCGATGTGATTGCTCGACAATTGATTGGTTTCATTGCAATCTGACGCTCTCGAGAATTTTCCAACTCCAAAAGAGAGGTAACTTTATAATCTCTTCGATAACTCATTATTTGTAGATACAAAATACTTGTATAGCATATGAGTTACCCGTACTGTGTTTCACAAGATTTGCTCTTTTATCCAAACGATACAATTTTAAAAAGTATTAGTCCTGATTCAATGACTATACACAGTTTGTGACGATGTTCAAAATAATGTATCACTAGGTAGTAACACCCTAGGTCACAATTAATTGAAGAATAAAAACGCCGAAGGTATTAACTTCCTTACTTTTGCGAACAAGGTATAGTATTTTTGGCAATGGCTAGGCGATGTTGATATAAAAATAAAACAAAAATATCTACTCATAAGTAAAATACAAAAATAGTATGAGTGAAATCGCTACAAAATTGCAGTACAGAATATTTTGTAATTTGGTTTTAAATAACTAAAGATATTATTAGTTGTAGTTTTTTATAAAAAATATAAGAAAATTGCTAATCTGAATCCAATACAACATTATTTGGTTTAAGATGAGATGAGAAGCAAAATTGAAAGTTATCACTACTCTCCACATTACTCATTAATTATGAACTTAAAAAAGGTGTCGATTAAGTAAAATCTTGAAATTTGTAAATACTGAACCGAGCACTTTAGTTGTATGTATCATTCCATTAGTTTATCCCGAAGTTATTTCATTGCGTCAAAAGATGTGTCTTCATCCAATGCGCGCGCTCAAGGGATCCAGATTTCGAAACTCATGTGGAGAGAAGGAATTGGAACTGGGAAGCAGACATTTTCGTATTTGTTCATAGCTAATCCAAAAAACGATTCGTAAATACTCATATATTTTAAAAAAATCTTCCTCCCAAAAAGGACTTTTGAGGACGGAATCTCTAAAGCCCTAGCGTGAGGTAAATTAACAATTCCTTACACTTATTGACTTCGGGTTATCCGAATGTTCTAAGAGGAACGTAAAAAAATTGAATGTTGAAAAAAATTGCTTGTTTTTTTAATAAGATTGACGATAAATTTTATTGCTCCGAGTAAATATTGAAGGGAAGAGAAGAAAATAGAACAGAACAGAACAGATGACATTAAAAAGAACAAGTCGAAGACAGCGCAGCCTCTATCTGCTGGAAGCTCTCAGTTAAGACAAGTGAAGAATAAAAAAAGAACAACGCCAATTGCAATAACCAATAAGTAGGGAAGTAAGGTAATTGTACTGAAATAAAAAATAAATTTGTTAGTAGCAATAATTATAAGCAAAAAATATTAATTCTAACATACCAATGACAAAAGTAAATAAAATAAAAAGGAGAAATAAATAAAAATATTAAATTAAAGAAAAAGGAATGAATATATCAATTATCACTAGCGATTATCGCAAGCAAAGTGTAGTCAATAATAAGTTCAAACTTTGATTCAATCAAATGATTGAAAATTAGAAAGAGAAACAGAATTTTAAATTATTGACTTGCCTTGAATGTTTATTTTTAAGTGTCAGTAGATCATTCGTTAGAGAATTTTGCTTGTGCTCTTGATTATTCCTTTTTCTTTAATTTGTTATTCATAGAAGCAAATCTCCAATTTCTATTTCATTTATTTGTCACTAGTCTTTTTTAACGCATTATTTCCATTTTTAAGTTCATTTACTTTTTATTTCAATCTCTTCTTACTTCTCTACGGGTGGAGATCACCGCGAGTTCATTCTGGAATTCGACCCGAGCGCGTTGATTACACTGCTGCATCGTTGCTGAATTCTAGTCTAGGAGTTAGTTTCGTCGGCATGGCAACGGAAGAGCAGCGCTTTAGTTCTGCTACCCCCGCTCGACTCCCTCTGCGAGCAAAGACCTTCGCGGGTCAATCCCTCGTCCGTACCACGAACAAATACGAGCTTCGCAGAATGTCGATTACGACCAAACAATACATTTTTATGCACTTGTAGCTAAATGTGTACTAACAATTTGACAATTGAAGTAAAATATATCACGATCAATGTCTTAAGAGAATAATATAATAAGTCTCTAATATAATAGTTCATTTTTTTTGTTTTTCTGCTCTAGGCATAAAACTAATTATTAAAATTTCCGTTTTAACACGGGGTTTAGAATATTTTATGTAGTGTATTTGTGAAAAATCTATTAGAAATAATTTAACTGGTGTAAAGTCTCAATGCAGTTTGGTTTCAGATGATAGCGATGAGTAACTTTGGTATGTAAATTGTGAAACGATGAAACAAACATATAATAAAATGTAACACATATTTCAATATTTAAAACACCTTAAAAACATACAAAACATGAAACACGAATAAAATGACACGTAAATTGAAAAACATAATGCACTTTAAAGCAGTATAGTACACAGAAAATGACACTCAGTTAAGCTTGAGGCTGCAAGAAGCAGGAATCATGGGCTTAAAGTGAATTGTACGTCAGTCGTTTTACATAGGAATAGGAGGTGAATCCAATTCAACATGCTTCATTCGAAATACGCTAGAATAAAATGGGGGGGGGGGGTCAAAGTTGAAACCTGCGAATACTGAAAAGGAAGAAGAGGGCAGCGAGGAGATGTCTCCCGTGACACCCCCGCTCAACCACCTACGCAGGCAACGAGCAGAGGCAGGTGCGGGCCCCCCCCCCCCTTGCATCTCCGCACCCGAAGACCAGAAACAGGAGAAAAGCGCTATAGGAGAAATGCTGCCTTTAGCTTGTCCACTTGCGCTGTGTTGTAGGAGTTCACGTTTCGACTATGGTCACACAGAAGACGTATATTGTACAGTTTGTTTATTCGTATAATAACCGTTCTTTATGGTTTTAACGAAAAGTCCACAGCACATTACTTCAGTTAAATTACTTATATCTAGAAATTATACTTGTATCTAGAAAAGTGTTCTCTTCTGTTTCTAGCCTTAATGTTTCAGATTTAATATCGAAAGATAACAGTCTCAACAACGGTGGGTCATGAAGGAATCGTTATAGTTTGAAGAAAAAATGTTTAGAAAAACAATCAATACTTTCAAGAGGGTGCAAAGCGAAAAAAAATCTGTTTATAAAAACGTTACTGAAATTGTCGAAAATTAAGAATAAATAAAGAGCTACGTACATGACACTCAAACCTATACCCAACCTCATACCAGTAGTATCTCGCAGACAAGGAACAACTCGATTAAAGTGAAAATATATCAAATATATTGCGTTTTGTATGTGTCTACCGGCAGTTTGATTTTTTATAGGGGCGTTTAAAAATCACCATCTATACGAGTATACCACTAATAAACTGTTTACATCCATATTAAATTCGGTAGTATCAAATACAATATTTAATACAATAGGAAGATCTAATAATTACGCCCGGAGAAAATATGTACCTTGCATTTCCATTCATCTTTTAAGACTGTTATTGTTCTGTATCAGTTTTGAAGTGATGAGAAGAAACCAAAGGCCATAATTCCGGCATTAACAGTTACATAATTTTTACGTATTTAATTTTCTTAAAAGTAAATTGTTGATGCCTTCAGGCATACTACCAATAATAATAACAATAACAATAATATTAACCTACTACCTATTTTTTAGTAAATTTAATGTTTACAACAATGATTAGAATCGTTATATGAGTATATTGCACAAACAAACTAATTACGATCATGATATTTCATTTTATTTAAGAAAAGTATTGCTATGAAATCATAAAATAACTAGTAATTATGTGGACCTAAAATCTTTTGTCCCCTTAATTTTATACAAGGATAGGAGAATGGTAAACACACATTATTTCATCTTTGTGTGGTCATACACGTGGAGATAAATAGCTAAATAATAATATTGCTCCATTAACAGCTCAGTAAACTTCAAAACCTCTAGTACCCTGAGTTCATGTGTCATTTTAAATATTATCTACTCAGCCTGTGAATTTTATTTTTCATTCATTCTTTCTTAATTGATTCAAAAATCAAAATCTCTTCTCGCAACACTTACGAGACGCGAACCAGAAAATTAAGGAAAATATAGCCCTGGGGCAGCCCCCCTGCCTCTGCTGCTATGGGGCGACAGCGACAGGGCCATAAGCTACAGTCGAGCGAGGTCACACACGCCCACACGCACAGGCGACAGGACAACACCAGGGGCGGGGGGCGGGGGGCGGGCGCGGGGCAGGTCAGCGCCCAGCCTCCGGCGCCTCTGAGGGAGGCGAGACATCCGTGTTCGAGGTCCTATTATCCCTGAAACGACAAATATTTAGTCACGCAAATTTCGGTAAGTGTAGCGGGGTGTTTTATAGATAATAAATTTTACGAAAATAGATTCATAAAGTTTTGCTTGGAATTTTATTTCACAAAAGGTTTAGTTATTTCCCAATCATTTCTTCCAGCAAACGAAACGACCATTTCCAAAGTCAGAATACTTGTCTTTGTCACATCTCACAAACACAAAATAAGAAGTGTGTTTTCATGCCATTTTTATGTTTTAAAATTAAGGGAAGTAAAATTACGAATTTGTCTCCATTTTTTGTTAATCCCATATAAGTAATATATTTTATTTATCTCATCAAAATGACAATATAGCTCTGATTTAAAATAGCCTTACAACTCAATACGCGTAACGAATATTATCAAATAAAGATTACAATCAAGTTAACAATCCCTGCAATGAAACATTTTGCCGCGACAATGTAGATGCAATGTAATGAGTGATTTTCGCACTGGCTGGAATTTAAACGATTGGTTTACTGCGGGTCAACAAACGCATTCCACTTTAACAATTACTAAAATGTAAACAAATTATCAATTAACTCAAATCGGACCTGCAAATCACAAAAGCATACCCATGTGGAAAGTCACGAGGACTAATGCATATGTTTGTTATGTTTTTCTCGTACTTATACGATTTAGATCTCACCAAATAACCTTTAACGAATTAAAGACAAATGAGGCGTTTTCTCCAATTAAAAGAAAGCTGCTGTAAACGTCGCTGCGGCCAGAGGGCGCTAGAGGCTGGGTGCCTGCGAGACAAAGTAGACAAAGAGAGAGAGAGAGAGAGAGCAGAGAGAGAGAGAGAGAGAGAGAGAGAGAAGAGAATGAGAAAATGAGAGTGGCGATCACCGAGACTGCCCCAACACGCCCATGGGCGACGCGAGCAGCGGCGGGCCCGCTCCCGCTCCCGCTCCCGCTCCCGCGCCCGCGCCCCGCGCCGGCCCCGCCCCTCTCGCCCGACACATGCCCCGGAGCGAGCGCGAGCGGCGAGGGCGGGGGCGGTGGGGGCGGCGGGCGAGCGCGGCGACGCAGCGGTGCTCTCGGACGCCGGCACCACGCCTAGCAGGCAGTAGGGGTCGCTGAAGCCTGCGGAACGCACCATTCTCAGCGCCTTTGCCAGCGCGCCACGCGGCCAAACAAGGCACACAACCCAGCAGCTCGGAGCCCTAGCGGTTCTACCAATAGCAACGGACAAAGAAGGAACTAGAAACAAAATAATATGTAAATGTTTACCATCATTACATATACTGAATGAGTCACTACGTACACCGAGGAAGTAACGTATTTTTAGCAGATTAGGCAAGAAATAATTTTTGACTCCGCAATTAATGTGTTTTATAAACAATGAAACGACGAAAACCCGCTCCTCCATTTTGAATTTTCAAAAACCACTCGTTTTCTTTTTCAACTTTTGGTGAAAAGCACTTTAATACCAACTATACTCCCTCCCGCTCCCCCTCTCTTGCCCTCAACCTCAACACTCTCAACCTCAACCTCCTCTCAACGTAGCTGCAGGGCAACACTGAGAAGAAGAGCACAGATGTTTATTATAGTTGTTTTCGTTAAAACTTCACAAATTGATCGTAAACTTTAGTACCTGTTAAAAGACCTTTGAAACTAATTTCAAAACAACATGCCTTCTACTTCAACGATGTAAAATGCAGCAGGCAAACAGAACTATGGAACTTTTGGCTATCAAAATGATAACTGTGTTCATTTTTGTGTACTATAGCCACTCAAACATTATGCGAAATTCAAATGTGAATTCGCATAATAGACACTCTTTCAAGAAATGAAACATCATGAAAGTGGAAAAAATGGGGAAACATTTAAATTTTCAAACAATATTAGATCATCTCTCTTTACGTGAAATGGATTATTGTACATCACAGACCATTTACAAGGTAAAAGGATAATATTATTTCAGGTAACCTAATTAATTATATTCCAGGTTCTTCATAGATAGTGAAGGCTGATATCAAACTCGAAGCGCATAAACTTTTGGAACATAATAATATTACAGTTATAAGTTTAGAAATTTTTTAAAAAATGTACTTGGACAGTATGCACTCAAACACACTTTTAACTATGTACAGGTAAAGTTGGTAGATTACGTTTCCAGCAAAAACAATGACTAGAATGGACATGAAAACTCTTTAGACATGATTTGAAATGGTTACGACTCGCAACATCACAGTGTTACTCGCTCAAAATAATAATTTTTCGTCTATTCTCCGACCGACCAGTTACAATGATCTTCGATGGTATCGGGCAGCCATGACATTTTGCTTCGGGAACTGTTCTCCACACTTAAACTCTTATCTGGTTCTGGTTGGAAACACGATTAAGGAAAACTCATCAACATGCAGATTTATTTTACATTGACTCTACACTGTTAAACATGCCTGTGTGCTTCTGACAATGCTTTTTCAAATATTGTGGATATCATGTTCATATTTGGATTTTAATTAATTTTTTCATAATTAATAACTTAAGTTAAATTACTACTGGTTCAAGAGAATAGGATATCATAACTTCCTTCCATCCAAGAAGACCCTTCAAAACCTTCATTGGAAATGATCACCGATACAGAATAACTACTATCTCCTATTTTTCTCTGTAGTTGTACTACACTGTAATCAAATCAGAGTCACGATCTTTTTTCTGGCCGAAACTGTGACCACTTAATCTATGCCGAAAACGTGCTTTTTCAACATTTTGTCCAATTTCTGTAAATTGAAGTGAGAAAAGATTCGATATAATCACTTGCAAACATTACAAGCTAAGAACGCATGGCACAGGAAAGAGGAAAAACGTTCCGAGTTCCAGAAGGTCGACAAAATCCAGGAGATAGTCATTTTTAAGAAAAAACATTTGAGCGATTTCTCCGAAGCAATTGCTAAAAGAGATTTGCTTTTTGAATTTCTACTACAATATTGCTAGTTGCCTGCGAAGTTGGAAGGTAACCTGTCAACCTCTCGTCCGAATCTCAGTTGAGCGAGAAGGAAGAACGTTGGTATAACTGCTGTAGCCCATGCACTATCAGCAACGTTATACATGTATGAACAACAAGAGATATGAGGTTGTAATACTCTTGTCAATTTTGAAAACATTTATCTTGCATATAAATAACTTTAACATGTACATTTAAATACTTCTCTCTTCGATTTAATTTTAACTTTTCTGGAACGTCTGACAAAATCTTTGAGATGTTTACACAACACAACAAAAATGATAGTTAGTGCAGGGTGCTTGAAATATGAAAATTTTGATCAGTACAACTGTAATTGTATTGTAAAGACTTTGATAGGGAGTAAAATGTCAATATAGTGAGTTTTAATGTAAGATAATTTAACATTAATTAATTCTAGCAAACATGCTCAAAGAATAAAATCGACGTATTGCTCAGTAATGATTCCTCTTTCACTTAAGACGATCTGCTGCTCGCTATAGAGGTTCTCGCAGATAATGATACAACGCTTGAGAAATACGTGAAAAATGGAATCATAAACCAAAGCTAAAAAATCAATTTCAACACAATAAAACATGTGACTGAAATATTTGTTACTATGAAAAGGCTCAATCAAAAGAATGGAAACATACTTTTTCGAAATACACAATCAATGGATATTTATGTTTAGAAAAATATATTCAAACTTCCGAAAAGAGTTTTGTTTAACTACGTATAAGTAATTTTGTTAGTTTAGAAAACACGGGTTTCGTAATAAGAAATGTACGAAAGTGCTTTTAAAACCTCAGAGAAAATTATCGTTATAAATTATTTCTGATGTTCACATTCTGATTAAACTATGATTATATTTTCGCAGAGGATCAAATTACTATTTTTTTAAAAGGTCTTACTGTCATTCAATTCAGTAGCTATTAGTCTTTCACATTTCGTTATGACATAGAGGTATAATTTCACAACATAATTTTGTTTCAACATCTGATGAATACTGGATTCCTTCTAACAATTACTCATCAAATTCATTCTAGTTTTTCAGAAATAAAAGTTTTTTTTCGCTATTATAATATGTGTCTAAAATGAACTATTTCAACAAAGAATTAGAACACCTATAATAAGTACGCGTAACGTAACGAGTATGAGTCGTAACACTGAGATAAGCAAGTGCAAATACACCATCCCCTCTCGAGCGAGACTAACAATCCTGGCTTGTATCTGTTGTACATTGCTTCCATGTTGTAACAACCTACGCTAACAATGGGGCGGTGTCAGATCTACAACCGACACAAGCCAGACTTGCAAGAAACGCCAAAGAGTGGGTGGGGGTGTCAAGAGTAAAAGAAGAGACCGCGAATACCCTTCAGGGAAATTTGACCCTCCCATTTGACCCTCCAACAGGCACACCATTAGGACACATTTAGCTTTCAGGGCTGCACCTGTAAAATATTTTTTCACGTTTTTATAGTTTTAAAAGACACAAAATCGTGTGAAAAGTGGGATACTAAACTAGGATATTTAATTGAATGTATTTCTAATTTGAAAAACCGAATATGTTTCTATTAAAGTATAAACTAACATTAAGAGTACAAGTTTAAAAAGAAAAGCTGAAAATGACCAACGCAGCAAAATGATAGGAAAATGAGACTTTCATTTTCTTTCATCTTTTTTAACAAATAATTGTTCTACAATTATCATTGTTAGAATACCTTATCTCACTGTTTGCAAATCTGTTTGAAA
Source organism: Gryllus bimaculatus (assembly GCA_017312745.1). Taxonomy (NCBI): domain Eukaryota; kingdom Metazoa; phylum Arthropoda; class Insecta; order Orthoptera; family Gryllidae; genus Gryllus; species Gryllus bimaculatus. The sequence continues at coordinate 70,722 of BOPP01000251.1, forward strand.
GACTAATGTATTAAAATAATTAAAAAAATAAAGGTATAGAGACTTGTTTTACTGGGCCACATGTATGATACAAAGAATTATAAAACTCTGCTAACGCGAATAAATCTAATATGGTGAATGTATCGTGAATACTAGCTGACGTTCCCTGCAATGCCAGCTTGCCTATTAGACAGGAAAAGGAATGCAATCAAGGTTTGGTGACCCAACTCTTCGCTTGCTCTCATGCACACTAAAAGTCCCGTGTCGCCCAATCTCATCCCACCCAGTTTCTCCCTGCCCCTCCTCCTCTAAATCAAACAAATATTTCCCTTTATGTGAGAAATATAATAATTTGAAAACAAGTAGTCTAAGTTATGCCCGAAGAAACACTCTACCAATCAATGAAAACCGGACCAAACTCCGTTCAGCCATTTCACAGAATACTCCGGGCAAACATACATACAAAAATCGTAAAAATTATTCATTTGTTTTTTATTGCACCTAAATAATTATTTCAGATTATAGAAAGGCAGTTATTTTGAAATGAGAGAGACAATTCAATTATATTGATATAGATTAATATTATTTAATATAAATTGCATAATGTGTAAAATGTATCTAAAAATTGCAAAAGTTTTTCAGCAACGACAATGGATGCGCGCAGAATGGAATTCTTTCATTAAACTAATGTTGGTTTACAACTCACCAATAAAATAAATTGTGTAATCTGCAAGCCAATATCACTAGCCAAAATCACAGTTACACTCAGTTGCGTGCCTGCGGGAGGGCTAAGGCAATCGAGTGGAACGTGAATCCCAATTTCCTTACAACTCGCCAAGGGGGATTGTCTCAGCCTTTATTCCAGCGCCGGTTGCAGCCAACCGTTTGAGGGCGGGAGCAGTTGCGCGCTCCACTCGCAGCCGTTGCGCGTCGCACGCCCTGTGCCTCGCATGCAACATTCCGCATGCAACCCGCAACAGACGTCCCAGTGGCGCCGCGCGCACGCCATTTACGGGAGAGCAACGCCGCTAACAGCGCAACAGGTTGGCGGGTAACTTCCACTTCGTGTTGCTACACACGAGCGTAATTTTTACTCGACAGAGAGAGAGAGAGAGAGAGAGAGAGAGAGAGAAAGCGAGAGAGAGAGAGAGGCGAGAGAGAGAGGCAAAAGAGAGAGAGGCGAAAGAGAGAGAGGCAAAAGAGAGAGAGGCGAAAGAGAGAGAGGCGAAAGAGAGAGAGGTGAAAGAGAGAGAGGCGAAAGAGAGACGAGAGAGAGGCGAGAGAGAGAGGCGAAAGAGCAAGAGGCGAAAGAGCAAGAGGCGAAAGAGAGAGAGGAGAAAGAGAGAGGCGAAGAGAGACGAGAGAGAGACTAGAGAGAGAGGTGAAAGAGAGAGAGGTGAAAGAGAGAGAGGTGAGAGAGAGGTGTAAGAGAGAGAGGCGAGAGAGAGACGAAAGAGAGAGAGAGTCGAAAGAGAGAGAGAGTCGAAAGAGAGAGAGTCGAAAGAGAGAGAGTCGAAAGAGAGAGAGTCGAAAGAGAGAGAGTCGAAAGAGAGAGAGTCGAAAGAGAGAGAGTCGAAAGAGAGTCGAAAGAGAGAGAGTCGAAAGAGAGAGAGAGTCGAAAGAGAGACTAGAGAGAGGTGAAAGAGAGAGAGGTGAGAGAGAGGCGAGAGACAGAGGCGAGAGACAGAGGCGAGAGAGAGGCGAGAGAGAGGCGAGAGAGGCGAAAGAGGGAGAGACGAAAGAGAGAGAGGCGAAAGAGAGATGAAAGAGAGGCGAGAGAGAGGCGCGCGTGAGAGAGAGAGAGGCCTGAGAGAAAGATAGAGTGCAAATTGGAGAGGATGTGAGAATGAATGAGAGTGAGCGAAAGTGAGAGAAAGAGAGTGAGTGCATGTGTGAGAGAGAGAAAGTGCGCGAGAGAGAACGATAGAGAGAAGGAGAGAGAGAGAGAAAGTGAGCGAGAGATATAGAGAGAAGGGGAGAGAGAGTGAAAGACAGAGAAAAAGGTGAAAGAGAGAAAAAGTGTGTGTGTGTGAGAGAGAGAGAGAGAGAGAGAGAGAGAGAGAATGAGGGTGAAAGAGAGAAAGAGATAACTTTCCGCATTAACCGAAAGCTTCAAGGGAAAAAATACACCAGAAACCCACATCCGCCACTGACACGTCGTTGCGGGAAATATCCAACTACTACACACTTAATTCCAACAATGCAATTAAAATCTCATAGAGCAATGATTGTGCAATACACATGCGTGACGTTTTTCATTTACTTTCATTAAAGTTGTCAGTTAGGTGACAATACAGATTTAAATAATCGCAATTTCAACTACATTGCAAGTCGAATACGTTACTAAATAAGAAAGAGCTCACATCATGCACAAAAATGTGTATGTTATGTAAATCTAAAAGATGCAGAAATTTTGCGAATTTTTAATGTACATTGTAATGTAAAGGAAATGAACATTACCTTTACAAAATTATGTTATGTTCAATAACAAAATATTAAACTTGTAATTTTTAATAAATCTGTAAATCAAATACAAAATTTTAAAGTATGAAGCTGTTATTTATTTATAGAAGGTAAAGCATTACTTTGATGGAGTTTGGTACATTTTTTTCTAATTAATATCGTAATATTTTTTTTCAAATATCAAGTATGAATATTTTAACGAATATGATTACATGTTTATTTAATGAGGTGAGAATGGGAGTGGACTGGGATATTTGCAGTTTATAATTCGAACGTGTTTCTAAATATTCTGATACAAATAAATCTAATATTAACTATCATTATGTTACAGTTTAATGTAACAATTAAAATTATGTTATAATAAAAAATACAGGTTAATGTAACAATTAAAATAATATATCTTTTAGCATTTAGAATTTTTGGCATGAATTAATCAGTTAGTACTTCTTTTCCTGTCAGTTGCTGATAGATGCATAATTTCACTTTTGAGCGTCCTTGTTATCAAAAAGGTGAATTTTTAGTAAGATTCCGTCCGTATTTCTTATATTTGGATAACAGTCACGGTTGGTCACGGTTTCTATGGCCATGTGTCGCTCGATCAGTTTTACTTTACACAGAATGCCTCAGAAAAAATGTTTTAAAGTTTTAGAATATATAGTCATGTCAAAATATAACTTTACGAATGAACAAATAGTCGGATATGCATAAAACAGATTTATAAGCTTTGACAAATGAGCCATTAGCCTCTGATTTTTTAGGCAAGCCCTGAAGCACACGTGTAATACACGTCACGTTCTGAAGCAGTCTGAAGCAAACATGTGCATGCTGGATTGCCTAAAACCAGATGCAAATGTCACATGTACAAGTGCTTATATTTGTACTTCCAGAAACTTCCCGCTACATGTTCGTTGGCAAAAAGTGATGTTTTGCAACCCTCCGCGTTCTTTAACATTTATTCTGAAATATCTGAAGTGCCCGGCGGTGACTTGCAGCCCTCGACTGTGGAACGCTGTATGTCTGAACTTCCCTCTGTGTTCGTTTGGGAAACACTGAATGCGATTGTCATTCAAAGATAATTTGTCCAATCATCATATCGTCTTGTACTCTCTGCTACTTACAAGGCCATTTGAACGCATCATTCACCCTGAAGCACGGAGGGTTCGTCATTTTTCACGTCGGTTATGATACATCTTACGGATATAACTCAGCTTTCGGAAAAATACATTGATTACGTGCAAAACGTCAATCTAATTGATGATTAATGTTTAAAAATCTTCGAAATAATATTTTTTTTATAAATTATTCCTAAATATTCTAATGAAGGTGAAAACAACTGTGTTATTTCCTGTTATATCATGTTTTTCATGTATCTACATCAAGACACATTTTTTTAAAACCAAAAATTTACTTCTTTTAAATCTAACAAAATTAACACAAACTTCATAAGAGTATTTAAGACTTCATTTTGCAAAATGTAAATACTTCTTTATAAAATAATTGCCCGTAAGCAACGCATGGGTGTCAAATGACATTTTATATTTAAAATTATATTTATAGTTTCTATAAGTTTCAAACTAAAACATAGACAATACAAAAATGCACTTTAAAGTACGTCACCAACAATAAATTAATTTCTTAAAACTTTATCTTCGTAAGAAGTATCTTACAATTGTCTTTATATCAATGTATTGTTTCTATTAACGAATTATAAAAATAGTATATTTGATTATTACATATTCAAAGATTCAGGAGAGCAATACTTCAATTAATATGGGAAAATGAGCAGTAATTCAACCTTTATTAGTTTTCAAAATGTTGCGAGATTCTAGAAACATTAATTTTATTAAACAATGAACTACTGATTCATTTGAACCCGCAATTATTGTAATAAAAAAATGATAAAAAGAATCGTTGGTGAGTTTCCCGTCAGAGAAAATGAACATGAACGTCTATTAACAGTTCTAATTCACCATTTATTTCAACATTGATGAGTGTTTTGAGGTACATTTCGAATTGTCCCAGCTCATATTTATCACCGTCATCAGTAAATAATTGACGCTCTCATAGGTAACTCAAGCTACACACATCTGAATTCAAGTAGCTAATTTGTCTCCTACACACACTAAACTTAAGAGGTTTCTGGTACTTTTAGTGTATAACATCAAGTTTTGAGAAATGTAAATGGCGTACAATAATAAAATAATTCAACTGTCGCAAACATTTGTGCGCGAATGGCAACTGCGTGTTCATTCGAAAACCTCCAGCACCCGCCAAACACATGAATAAAAAGTAAAGATTTCGTTACCAGTATGTTTTATTACTAATCGTCTTCAAGAGTCGATCAAACAAAAGAAACGGCGCAGGCGTTGTGACCATAAATACTTGTGCTGTGGTGTTGAGTGTCCCACGGAGCTCCTCTACGTCTAGCACTACGCTACGCACTACCACACACGTCGAAAGGCAAGGAACGCGAGAGACCTTGCTTACCGTTGGCATCCTTCGCCTCCAGCCCCTCCGCCTCCATCACCACCACGTTCAGCACCACGATGGGCGGCTGCAAGCATACGCGCGCGCCACCACGGGTTACAACAGCGATCTTCAGCCTGGGCTCCTCCAGGGCTCTCTCTGGGGAGCGGCCAGGGCAGCCGCTCAACCGAAACACACTCCGTTCACAATGGCTATTATCGCGCAAGAAATATTTCGAGTAGGAACGGGGCAGTGGTCTCTCTTATTAGAGTATTATATTGATATATTTAAATAAAAATGTGAAACGATTAAACATTTTTGAAAATGTTATACTTTGTCAAAAAAGAAACAAAGAATACTATCTGATTGTTACATTATTAATACTATTTCACAATCACTCCATTTTAAACATTTTTGACTGTTTAAATAATTTTACTCATTTGAGTAAGAAAAAAGCTTAGAAAAACTATTTTATCTGCTACATAAACGTGAGGTTTCTTCAAGAAAACAATGAGTTTGAAGAATTCCTGAAGATGTTAAACGTTGAAAGCCTCTGGGTTAGAAGAAACAGACTCTGGTAGACCTAAAAAATTTCCAACTGGTTTTAGTTTCCCTCAAAAGTCTCAAAATTAAATTGCTCCAGTAATAAGCTGGAAGAAGTGTACAGTTTTCTGGCTTTTTATCCTTTTAACTCAAAAAATGGTAAACGTATCTTTCAGGTGTCTTTAACCCTCGAGCGGGTGCGCCGAGACATGGAGTGTAAAATGCATACATTTTTGCTTCTCATATAATGAAGGGCTCAAGAGAAGAAGGGAGTATCCACATTTTTTGTGAAATTATGTTATTAGCATTAAATGCAACTTCAGATATTATTCTTTTAGTGTAATGTGTTATTTAAATACAATACTGACTTATATACAAGGGTAGTTCCATGTTTAATAGTTTAGAAATGTACTGAGTTGTATTATGACATTTCTAGTAAAACCGTTCATGTCTCAGCTGTCCGCGCAGAATATTTCAACGACAGAGAGTCTTGTCATTGAGTGTTGGAATGCTCTGTCAACATAGCTGTAGTAGTTTCCTGCAGCTGAAACTGTCCGTTGCTCTCCGTGCGTTCGCGCCCGCTCTAGCGAGTCAGCGTGACCCTGAAACTCACGCGTGTTGCTTCTGCGGAAAGCACAAGGCTGGGAGCTCTTACCGGGTGTCAAATTCTGCCGATGATATTGTTGTTGCACTTGCTTTACGTATGCAAAAGACCAACAGAAATGTTACAACAGACAATTCCCACACACGCTATACTTTGTCAAAACGGCTATTAGGTAAAGGGTTGACAGACAATAGTAAAAACTGCGAAGAAGCAAAAACAAAAAAGAAATATCTCCATAATTTTTACTTAACCAAACAAGATAAGTAGAATCCTCTACGTTTGGTTTCCAGAATAATTTTACTTTGGTCTCATATGTACGAAAGAAAAGTGAAGCAATTGTGCATCTTTAAAGGATGCATACTGACGTTGACTGTGATACGACAAAGCCAAGCATCAACAGGGATTATAACTCAACGGAAGGAGGAGTGGACACTGGATCAGACGTGCAGTTGGTATTCCAATGTCTTTTTTCTTCAGATAAGTCATAGGTCATTGCAGGTGCACCTGCATAAACGTTCTCTTGAAAGGCAACAAGAAAGACTGCGTAAAAACCCTCGGGAAATGGTAGCACAATTTTGAATCTCCGTTGTTTGAAACTCGTGTGATTGCGCGAGAAAAAAAAATTCCTTCACTTCCTTTGGATATCCATACGTTTCTGAGCCAGTGGAACAAAGATGAGACCAAAGCAGAGCAAGAATCAAGCAGACAACGCGGTAAAGTGAAGCGTGGCCTTAATCTGAAAAAATAAGAAAAAATATTGGATTAAGAATATAACATAACTAGCTGCACCTGTGCGAATTTTATCCTCAAAATGTAACAGAAGATTCCAAAAGATATTTCAGAAAAACATCTCCAAAACAAGCAATTTTGAAATTGTTGAGAAATGAAATTCCATACACATTAGAAATCAACTTAGAACGTTTTATGTGGCGCAAGTGACACAGAAATTCTGTTTTAACACTATGGGACGTACCGCTTCTGAATTTTGCTTGATGGTAACGTGTATTGCAAAGTAAGGTGTACTGCGGATTGTGTGGTTTCTTAAATTATATTACTTGAAAATTTAATTTCTTAATATTTTAAATCCGATTTATGCATCCCCGAGGGTGGAAATCCCTATGCAGGACTTTTGTGACGATGATGTTTTATGAATTACACAAAGCCGTCATAATAGATAATTTTATCTAGAGAGTATATACAGTATAAATAATTAAACGATCCCATATTATGTGGAATAGTGACGAGATGATAGAAATATTCACAAAGAAAAGCATAAGATGAGAGTGCGAGCCTCCATTTGTAGTCCTCAAATGAAAATCAGCGAATTTCCTCGCATTGGGGAATTATCGGAAACTGCGTAAAATGTTCCTATTTACATTTAATAAATGGAAACGCCTGTCAAAGGAAATGAAGGCCCGGAGATTGAAATTAAATTTAAATATTCCATGAAATGCGATCAAAGGGAAAACTTGACATAGTCAATGAGCCTATCGGCCTGCGCTTGCAAATACACTCGGCGCATATTGAAAAGCAAACCGGGGTGGAACAGCGGCGCGGCGCGCCGTTTCAAGGGATTCGTTGAAGTCCACTTCCTCCCCTCGCGTGCCCCTCTCCCTACGCCTTCCTCTCCCCTCCACCTCGCTCCCAACACCTCCCCAGGCCCCCCTCAGTCCGCCTCCCCTTTGACCCAATTCACGTCCAAGCCCCCCGTCCCGTCACCTCGCATCCCGGGCGGAGAAACTCACCTGAACATTAGCTCTTTCTTTACCTCTACTTTCATATGTTTAGGACGGAGAATTATCCCTTCCATTTAATAATAATAGAGAAAACAAGACACGTTTAGAATGATACACTATGTAATCTAAAGTATCTAGACACGTCTAAAATGTTATGGCATGGTCTTTTTTTCATGAAGGGGGCTTCCACCCCTTGTTTTGTGTGTCACTATTATGGCACAGGCGTACGTTCATGTTTTAGGCACCTTCTTGCTTCCCACTGCTGAACAGCAATTCGGCGATGGCTATTATATCTTTGAACACAATCGAGCACCTGTTCATACTGCACGGCCTGTGGCGGAGTGGTTACACGACAATAACATCCCTGTAATGGACTGGCCTGCACAGAGTCCTGACTTGCATCCTATCGAACACTTTTCGGATGTATTGGAACACCGTCCCGGCCATACCGACCTACATCGATACCTCTGCATTGCTGCCATTTTCCAAGAAACATTCCAGCACCTGATTGAATGTATGTCTGCGAGAGTGGAAGCTGTCATCAAGGCTAAAGACGGGCCACCACCCTATTGAAATGCAGCATTACCGATGGAGGGCGCTACGAACTGGTAAGTCATTTTCAGCCACGTGTCTGGATACTTTTGATCACATAGTGTATGCATACATCCAACTAAAAAGAAATTGTGTGTATTTACTGTTTCATAGATAATTGTTATTTTGATAGATACGAGTAGTAAAAGTGTAATTTATTGTGGGAATAGAAAATGTAGCGACACGAGGCCGAATGCCGAGTGGCGCAATGCTACAAGCATCGCGATAACCTATAGAGAGAGATCAGACATGTCACTTCTCCTCATAGTGGCTTCTTTTACATTTTTTTACAAGTTTGGTTCTTTAAGTAAATACATTTCAGGGCTGATAATAAAGTAACGTGATCATCAGACAGTCAGATATATTATTTAATGAAGTCGTCTTTGAAACATTAAATTGAAATTCTCAAACGTTCTAAGCGTCATACGTAGTAGAAATTCATTGCGTAATACGTCAAATGCTCAATCGCCGTTTCCTTATTTTGCCGGGGGGCGGGGGCGCGGGCGCGAGCGCGGGGCGCACCTTCTCCTCGCTGGCGACGGCCAGCAGGCGCCGGTGCACGTCGTTGGGGATGCCGAACGCCTCCTTGGCGTAGCTGAACAGCTCCTCCTTGTAGTGCGCGTACTGTCCCGTGGACGCCCCCACCTTGTTGGCGATGGTGTACAGCACTTCCACGTACAGCTGCTCCAGCTGCAACAGCCACGACCAACGCTCGCTTTCTTAGAAGGTCGCCCGCCGACCCCGTCTACACACTCATCCCTCGGTACAACGGACCTCGATTCTTTAACGGGTTTCGGGAGCACCGAACAAAATTTGGAAGCTGGGTTATACATTTTACACGTGGAATTTCCCGCGCGTTACTGTACATTTCCACTAGAGAGATGTTTTACACCGATTTATCGATTGGTGAGAATCGACATCACTGGTCCGATGTCCCACCTCATTTTGATCCGTAGAATAGAGGGATGAACGTACTGTTTTTCACATTTAATATAAGTTGAAAGCAGAGTCATCAATTAAATAACAATTTTGTGCCTTCAGTAAATGAATAACTAAAATTAAATAAATTATACATTTTTATTCATGTTTCCCAACTCTCAGTTTTTGGTACTAAAAATCTACAAAATTGTTCTTAATACCTGAATATGGAACAACACAACAACTGACAGTAATTTTTTGAACTACCATTTGTTTACCAACTTTCATTCATTAAGGCAAAATAAAATTTCTGGGCGGTACTGGTTCCAAAACAACTCATTCCTTTTCGAAAAAACGGCTGAGTTGGCTCAGTGCGACGACTGTTGCCTCTGCATCGTTTCTGATCTAGGATTCGAGTCTCGATAGTGACGGAATTTAGACATTGGTTATTTATCTACATCGAATTAAGCCATTATTTTCCGTGGTTTCTCCGATCAACACGAGGCGAATAACGGAGCAGATTCTCAACCGCCACAGCGGACCGCGCGCGATCTTTCCTTCCTCACACTTTTCTCTACCTCTTCTCTTATATGTAGCCCCCACAAACACACACACACACACACACACACACACACACACTTACACTTCAATACGTCGGGAGAACAATCAGGAACTTACAACAAATTCGATTTTCAAAAAAATCCTCATTTTTGAAAAATAAATGCCTTTGCACCTCTACTCTGATTTATACCAACTTTTTAGTTACATACTGAACTCGGCATTACTCCAAACTCCATTCATATTCCCCTCTTAGTCAATGGGTTTTATCCCAAAATTCATCGGATTCCTTCAGCCATACATTTCAAACTTAACAAACACCACACCGTAAACGTTTTTTATCTGATATGTCTTTTCACAAGTTAATTAAATAACGCGTACAATCATGTGGAAAATTCGATATCAAAAAAATGTATATCTACGACCATTAAACGAATACTAAGAGAGCTAAGGGCATGCTGGTCGAGCTGAGGCGGGGATCCGTTGTCGCAAGGACCTGCGAGGGAGACACGTGTAGAGCGGTGCCGGACCTCCCCTTCTAGCCGGCGAGCAGCACAACAGCTCAAGCATGGAATAACTTTACCTTCTCGTATAAGTACGTATGTACAGAGTAATACATGTAGTATAGAGAAATTTATGTAATGCTGCGACAAAAAATGGCGTTTTTTTAATTTTACAAGCTGCGATCACAGTTGGTTTGTTATGAAAGGAATTGTCGCTTCTCTTTCGGTGGGAATAAGATGAATTTCAAGTCCACTACTTCATGAATTTATTAAAAACTTCGTAGTCTTATCTAAATAGGAAGAAATTAAATTTTGGTAGATAATGGAATTTCTGGCTGTGATATAAACGCCGCACTTTTACGTAATCAATGCTTTTATTATTTTTTCTGCCTCCTCGCTAGACCTTGAAACATTTGCTGAACAACTTAAGCTATTCCTTAATTTACTCAGCAATGTTTTTACGATGCTATTCATAATAACATTGTAGTTCTTCAAAACCTTTCGAACAGATGTAATGCGTACACTCCAAAAGTGTTGCATTTTGTGGTCCGATATCTGCAGGCTCTATTAGCAAACATACATTTTACGATGATATTTCAGCGGTTGCAAAAACGAACTCAACATTCAAAAACGTCTCAGATTACGCAAACATCCTGTCCGAGGCTAGTTTTGTAATATAATATTTAAATTGAGAGAACCGAAATTTAGGTCGTCCCGACCGGAAACACGAAACCCAAGTGTCCGCATGCAGCGAGTGTAACCAGAGAATCCTTTCAGGCCCTGCTCGCCGCTTCCTTCCCACACAGCGCCTCCTTCCTTTCATATCAAGCGTCCATTGAAGCTGTCGAGATACGAAACGAGAAGCGCTTCGCCTCTGCTGCACTGTATTTGGAATCGTTCCTTATCTACACGTTCACATGTTGTTCTCTACACTTATTTTCAAGTATGAAAAATATGGTCATTTATGATTCAAGCTACCCTTAATTTAATAGACAAAGACAATGACGTGACTATAGAGCGGCGTACTGTTCACAGATAGTACACAGAGAAAAGGGAAAGAATTATAAAGGGAAATATAAAGGGTAGGAATTATTTATTTACTTATTTGTTTATTTGTGGGACAGCATAATTTCTTCTACATATTGGCTATGATCAAAATGTATCTTTTTAAATTAGAATATTCTCTTTTCAGTTCGCCTTTTTCATTTTTGAGGAACGAAAGCCATTTTGGTATGCCGAGTTAACGCATCTTCAACCGACATGTAAGTGCCCCAAACTCTGGCATCTTTATATTTTATATTTAAACTTCATTAGAGTTAGGGATCCCTTTGATCGTTTATCAAATTTTAAAAATTTCCCGTGAATGAGTTACTCTGAGCCGGCTGTGTCCAGGTCATTTCACATACTGAAAATTTTAGCTGAACTAAAATGTTGAGTATATAACAATATTGAAGCTTTTATAACATTTTACATTCTCGATTATATTTGGGGTAATTTCTTTAACAAGCCATGATCGCAAAGTACTAATCTCTCTCGGTGAATTAGTCATCTAAAAGTTCCATGTACTGTACAAATGTTCGTACATCACAGTTTCGGAAGGGAACCTAAGGTAACGACACAGGTAGCAACTTTACCCCTTATTATCGTGCACTATTTTTAAACAGGTTTCAAGAATTATAAATACATTATTTGTGTCCACACATTTATTCCGTAGAATAAATACTATTATATTAAGAAATTTTTACAACACACAAAGCCGTTTAGAAGATAATTTTAAGAAGGAAAACAGAATACGGGAAAGAAATTAAAGAAACAGCGGAAAGCATTAGTAGTATCTGCAGTGTGAAATGTGTTACGACATACCTTGCAAGTAGTGAATAATCGAACAACAACAATGAATGTTCAGGTAAATAATGCTCACATTTTACAAGTACTCTTTTTTAAATATTTTTGCTCCTCAATTTCTATAAATTAGCATATTAATGTCGCTCATATTCTATTATAACAAGGGTTTTAAGAAGAGAGAGTGGTTTCCGATAAAAAATGTTTTGCCATTTGTCGAGATGCCATCACTAAAATCAATTGAAAAACGTCTCATGCATATCAGAGATTTAGCATTTTTTTGCAATTAGTTGTGGATATGCCTGAGAACAATACATTCACTTTTATGTATTTTCAATCTTCAGACAAAAAGGAAACAAAGAATAGTACTATTTTTTCTCATTGTCATTGTTCGTTTTCTGTTACAGATGTAAATGTAAATTGTCACTTTTATCGAAATCTGCTTACGAGAAGCGTCTCATTTTAAGAGATGAAAGAAAAAGTTTTCCGATGTGAACAACCTCATTCTTTACTCATTAACGAGCCATTGCAGCGGATCTGCCGCTTAATGAAGAGAGGTGCGCGCGCAGCTGCATCGCGAGAGGGCGCCGCTCCCAGCTCCCCGCGCCAGGCAGCGTCCTCTGGCGGCCGTTTAGCCACTCGTTGCACGCCGTTCGCTCCTCACCCGCGGCTGTTAACTCGCAAGTTTAGAGGACGTTATTCACGCTACGACCAGCGGCGCGGCAAAGCTGCGGACGGGATTATTGGCGCATGAGGAGTAAAGAGTTTTTCCCTTCGTGTTAACATTTTAAGCATGCTATATCTTGGCACTTTGGGTTTTAAAAAACTACCATGTAATTTTGATAGAGAGAAAATTAACACTGCCTTCACCTTATTAAAATGAGCAACATCTTTATTTTAGGAAAATAATATGAATTTGACAACATAAGTAGTATAAAACATTTTTGGAGAAGCATAAAGTATTAGAGGCAAACACGACCTACGTCAGTTAAATATTGTTTGCCGGATCGTGGGTCACGGTCTGGGAGAAAATGTGTTTTTACTCGTTTCGTCCACACCTGCAGTGGCTATCGGGGGACGGGTGAGCAATGCGTCTTCCACGCGAACTCGATCCATCATCCCAGAGATATACAATTATTATTTGAGAAATCTTTGCATATGAAGTTGGAGTACCATTTCCTTAATTGAAATCGAATACGAGAACAGATTAATATAGGGTGTTTCAAGATTGTCTTCGGACCCGCGAGGTAGAATTTCTGCAACCTACAAAGAGGCCATTTATACAAAACAATGTGGAAATCATTGTTGTTTAAAATGATTAGAGATATTGGCAATTCGAGTAGTCAGAGGATTATGCAACAGCCCCTTAAGAATAAATGCAACAGCCAAAATAACAAGCAAGACTTTGTCGCAGTGAATGCAATGAGTACATAAAGATCAACATGTGCAATTTAGACCTCTCTGATGGTTCATGGACAGCGGGCTAGCTCTCCGTGATGCAATCCTGGATTTCATGTTTGGTCAGAGAATAGAGTTGCAGGTTGTTAATATAACCATCTCTGGTTTTATATCTGTATGACGAAAGAAAATCTCAGGCAGGCCAAGGAAGCTAGACACGGTGAAAGAAATATGACGTTGTTGCCACATGTCTGCCTTACTTCCAATCGTAAAAAACAAATTAAAACCGGGGTCAGGCCTGAGATCATCACTAGCTGACAAACGTCGCATTAATCTGGCTCTGAAAACTCGCATTAAATGTCAAATACTTACTTTTTTAGATACCTAATTACAAATACTTAATTCTTTAGATACTACTAGACTGCACGATATTGCGGATGGAATTATGAAACGGCGAGTGTCGCACGGTTTCTGCTAAACGCAACCCTTTCGAGACTTCATCCCTCTGGTGAAGGGAAGGTTTCATTTCTCTAGCGCCGGGAGGAGTATCCCCCCCGAGTGCAACGAACGTTTTGTCATCGTGATGCGCGCCATTGTTTTCTCTCTGGCGGGAGCACTTACGCCTTTGCCACAGTAGATATCGCACACCACTTTTCATACTGCAATTGACAGTCACGGATTCTCAAGCGACTTTTTGAATTATCTTGAATGGGAAGTATTGATATTTTAAGTAAAACAGTAGTTTTGTGGTCGGTATTGACACCAAGTATTGTATCGATCAAGATACAACCCTTCCACACATGTTGGGAAACTAATTTGGAGATCATAACTTGTCACGTTGAAGTGGTACTCTGCCGGGGGGAAATCTCAGAGGGAAATATGCAGAGGGGGAAACTCTAATAAGAACATTCAGAAAGGAAAACTCTGAGGAAAAATACGGAGAGGTCACCTGGGGGGGGGGGGGGAGAAGGGGAAAATCGGAGAAAAGAAACTCACAAGCCGACGTGTATGTCTGCGCCGGATCTCCTGGTCAAGAGGGGACGAACACCGCCACATTTTTGAACATAACATGTACTACAAGTACACGACTAATGACCTTACAAGAAGGCGCATCCGCAAACGCGCCGGCTCACCTCCTTCTTGGGGATGTGGTAGTCGGCGTGGGCGTGGGCGTGGGCGTGGGCGTGGCCGGAAGCGGGCCGCTCTGCCGGCGGAAGCGCGTCGGCGCGCTGCTCCGCCTCCTGAAGCGCCAGCAGCTTCCGGTTCTCCTGCTTCCAGGCCAGCGCCGTGAAGCTCTCGAAGAAGGAGCCATCCGTCTCCTGCACCCTGCACACACATACACACGCATTAGACACGCGCAAGTGGTCCACGTCAACATTGGGACATCGGGGCCGGAAAAGACGAAGTCTTATCAAAATATTACGAACGATAATAGGATATTCTTTATTACTAGGAGTAACCTCTTCGCTTCAAAATTGTTTGAGAGTTATAAAAACACAATATTCATAAAATGCAGGGCTGATGTTCTTTCTTTTAATATTTCCTTTATTAAAAACTGTCTCTGCTAAATGTTTTCGGTAAACATTCTTATCACACTTTTCTTGCAGTTTGGAGAGGGTACGTGAATTTATCCGTTAACAAGGTTGGGTTCTTTTAAACACACCAGCTTTTCGAAAGATTAACCCGCGTCGCACAAAATCGAGAGAACCGACAATCGAAATATAAAGTTAGGCACGCCTACGTGAATCGCTGTATTTTGCAAATCCTCCAATCACCAAACCCACTTATTTCACGTCTCTTGACAATAAACTCACTCAAAATACCGTGCCTCTAATACTATAGAAATTTCTCGCCAGATGACCTTGCAATAACACCAAATTCTGCAAATTGTGGGTTCGAGTTGGTTGGATTTTGATTTTTAATTGCGTCATGAGATGTTCTATCCAATAATTCTTTTTAGCTAGTATATCCTTAAACCAAACGTAATAGTATGCGAAAATCTCCAGTTTTCTACCATGTTCCAGTTGGTCAAACTTTACGATACAAATGCAGGAGTGCAGGAAGTTCTCTCACAAATGATGCCAGAGCTTAAGGTATAATATGATCATAATTGATGAATTATTTGACAAATAGGAAATTTGTAGGTACGATATGAGTGCTGATGTAGCAAGATAAATAGTGGAAGGTGTGTAGAGAAAACCTGCCGCGCAAATCTTGAAATTCCACTTGAATCCCAGTGAAGGAAAGTCGAGTCCCAGCGGTGAAAATCGAGAGATCCGACTGCCGTTATTAGTAGTATAGGTCGGTATCGATGGCGTTTATGTTGCATATTGGGAGTCGTGTCTGAATTCATGGATTCAAATCCGATCGAAGTCGTTTATAAATGAAAAAAATTCTTCCTTTGAATAGGAAGTAAAACCGGTTGTCGTATGTTGAAGATTTAGTACATAAAATATTCTCAAGCTTATAAGGAACCTCTTAGATAAATTCAAATGGCCTGATCCGTATTTCTCTGCTAGAAGGCGAAAGGAGAGTAGCGACATTTGCTTGGTCAGACCTGATGGTCTGAGCCTCGCCACGTACAATAAGGCATTTATTAACTGATTGTCGAATCGGGTAAAAGAGTGTGGCCGCATGTGAGTCCTCGTCCGTCACGGCGTTCGGTGCAAATGAGATGTAATTTGACCCTGGTGGAGATCTGATCTTTTGTTTCGGATTCTTCCAGAACATTCTAAAAGGATTCTACAAAAATTATATTGCATGTATTTAAAGCAACTATAAACGTGATCAATTGCTCATTTAATTACTATCAGTATGATTAACCGATTGTCATGCTTTTCATAACTGATTGCTGGATTGTTTTAGAATATTCTGGAAGAAGTGGAACACAGTGGTACTCGTAAAAAGCTGCAAATTACTACACTGCCTTTTCGACATAACATGCATCATTACGATTTGATTAATTGATGATATTGTGTCACTTTTTCAAACATTTTTTTACCTAATTGGATGGAAAATTGGGACAACTGTATTATTTTTAAAATTTATTTTATTGTAATCTTTGTCTGCACAAATAAACATTTGTATCATGAAAATATTCGCCGGAGGGCCGTTGATTACTAATTAGTGATAATATCTCATTTGCTAACGATTAAGTAAGAGTTATTAAACACGGACATCGATGGAAGTCTTCACAGTGCTTGCATTAGTGTTTTTCAATTATTGTTTTAATAAACTTGTCAAAATCTGGCGCATTATCCCTCTAATTACAAACACATCGCCATCGACATCAAAACTATGTCATTATTACCATCATTATTCACTAGAACATTTCAATGAATTTGTTTTCCTTCACAGCGGTTGGTACATTAATATAATTTTGAAGTACAGCTCGAAAATATCGATAAACATTTATCGATCCATCTAGTACATCGATATACCGCCGCCTCCCCTCGGTCCGTCTAACTCAGGCGTCCCGTATAAACTAGTTGGTGGAGGCCGGAGCGGTGTTCACAGCGACCCTCGCGGGGCCGGCCGCTCCGCCCCCTCCCCCACCGGCGCCCCTCGGCCGAATATCGAGCGCGAGCGGGCGGGCCAGCCGCGACCGCGTAATGAGGGGGGCGGGGCTGCGGTCAAGCGCCAGGCGCCAGGCACCGGGCGCGGCGCGGATGGTATGTGTTGGTACGCTGGTCAGTGGTTAGAGGCTCTTGTTGAAAGAGCCCGGGATAGGAATGGCGGTGGAAATGAAAGAGAAAGACAGAGAGACAGAGAGAGAGAGAGAGGAGAGAGAAAGAGGTGGGGGAAACGCGAGTAGAAATAGTAATGGGAGGTAGGAAGGACCAGACAGGTGAAGAGAGAGAACGCAGAATAAAGAAGGAACGGGAAAGAAGGAAGAGTGAGGGGAAAGGAGGAAAAGAGAGGAGGGAATCTGAGGGAGAGAGGGAGGGGAGAAGATGTGGGCAGAAGGGGCGAGGAACAGCAAGGGACAGAAAGGAGGAAGAGAGAGGCAAAGAGGTATGGTGGGAGAGAGTGGGATGGGAGGGGAAACAAGCAAAGGGGAAGCGGGGAGAGGAGCAAGACGAAGTGCGAAAGAGAGGAGAAGGAAGTGGAAGTGAAAGGATAAAAATGTCGGAATTAAGTAGAAGAGATGAAGGAATGAGAGATTCGGAGAGATGAAATGGTGATGAGGGGGAGAGACGTGAAGGAAGGAGAGGAAGGAAGAAAGAAAGAAGGAAAGAAGAAGGAAGGAAAAGAAAGAAAGAAAGAAATAGCAGAGAAAAGTGTGATGAAGATTGAGAAGGACTGAAGAAAAGGAAACCTGTCTTTGAGTTTTCAAAATTCCAAGTTCAAAAATTAGAACTTTAACTTTCTATAAAATTGGAAAGTGATTCAAAGGAGTCGCATTTTCGAATTACCCAATAATCGAAAAATTATTTGGAGATAATCATAGGCTCAATGTATTTTCTTTTACTCATTTCTTAACAGTAATTTATGAGAATTTGGCAACAGTACCATCAAGTAGCATTAGTCAGGTCATCAACTGATGTCACTTCAGTACCTCTCACCGGACGGTCTTAGGTTCAAATAATAATAATAATAATAATAATAATAATAATATATAATATCCTTTATTAATATGGCGAAGCTCGGCCATCAGCCCGCTCTTCCGCCTGACCACATGTCACAAATATACAAGATAATGTATTTAAATTACAAAAAAGTAATGTTATTTAAAATTTAAATTTAATGTAATCTACTAGTTGTAAGTAGTTAGTGGAAAGCAAAAGTTATTTAAAGCAACATATAAATAGATAACATCAGAGGTTAAATGGATAAAATGTTACAATAATAATTTTGAAATAATTTTAAAATCAAGTCTGAGATTGAAAACACAATTTGAATTGAATAAGATTATGTGCTTAAATATCTGCGCGCTACCGGCAGCCTGGTATTCACCCCGAGCGACTGTGATCTATAATACAGAAAGACACCATCATACGTCGTTCTATCCTGGAGGAAAACCCGCTAGTCGGAAAAAACAACCAGCAGACTGTGTCCTAATACAATGAAACTAGCTAACATAAAGAACGCGGTCTTTGGGATGGTATCCTCAGCTGCGGTCCATGCTGCAAAGGGTGGTTTTCTTGTTTAAAACCGGCCGTATTTTACTTTGTAAAAAAATCATGCAAGTGCTTCATAAAAGATGTTAATGAAAAGGAGTTTTTAATATTGGGAGACAATTTACTCCATTCCCAGGCTACAGTAATTGCGAACGATTTATTCCCGACGGTAGCAAGATTTTCTACACTAGCTTGTCGGGTAAGTCAAATACAGTCGCTGTCTGGAGGAGAATTCTAGCGGCCGACTGCTCTGGTCGGCAGGTTTCCATGGTTTCTCCGATCAACACCAAGCGAATACCAGAGCAGTACCCTAACAAACGGGCCACGGACCGTGCGCGATATTTCCTTCCTCTTACTAGTCTTACCCTCAGTCCTTTCTTAAACACACACATACACACTAACATCCACTACACTATCACACATGCCGGGAGACCGGTCGGGAATTCTCGGCTGTTCGGGAGACGCCGCGTCGTTGGCTGGGGTGCCATGGATTGCGGAAGCTTACGTGCAGACCGGTCGGGAGCTTAGAGATTGTCCGACTGGGGAGGATTCCCGCTCTTGAGAGATGCCTCGTGGAGGAAACTGAACGCCGGATTTCTCCATACAGAAGGGGAAGACCATAACACTTACGGGACTAATGACCTGAGCGTGTGACGCGTCCAGAGTCATTTACAATCAATCAAGTAGCATTGGGAAGTGGATGCAACAGGCCGCGGCTTCGTGGCACAGCGCAGCGGGCGACCAAAGAGGGAGACTGAGGAGGGAAGGTTGCAAAGCGACACGGGTGTTGGCGGAGATTGAGTAGCACCCCTCATGCCAATAGAACGTGGGGAATGGAGAAGGACGAAAAAGAATAAAGAAAGGGGAGAAAGGATAAAAAAGGAAAGAGGAAAGAAGGGGTAGAATGGCAAAGAGAAGGGAACGAGACTAACACGGAGAGCAACCAAGGAATACAAACGACAGAAGATTCTTCCAAAGAAAAGGCAATGAATGTTGGTGATGTGCCTTTCAAACTTTGGATGTAACTATATTTTTTTCATTAATGTAAATGCGTATTATGGAAATGAAACTTCCTCCACATTATTGATACCAAAGTAATCAGCACCGTATTCATTTTCATTTTAACTGAACTGAATATTTACCAATTATAATTATGATAATTCGTAATTATAATGAATGTAAAGAGGGGTATGAATATCGTTATTCATCTTTTCATTGGAGAAACTTGGTGAATGTTTTCCTCTCATCAGTAAACGCGTAAGGTACACAAATCACTTCGTCATTTCCTACTCCATTATCTGCACGCAGGGCTGCTTCGAGGGAACGAGCTCGTCGCTGCCTCCGCAGCCGCATGGAAGGGACGGGGCGGTTCGCGGCGGCCGAGGAGGCGGCTAGCGCCAGGAGCGCTTCCAAGGAGACACTCCGCCCCCACCCCCGCACGGCCAAAGCACGCTCGGCGCGGGCCAGCTTTCAGCCGCACGAGATCTAATGACCAACTAGCTTCGGAGCAGCAACTTTATGAAATAAAAAGTCCCACTTTAGGCGGTGTATGCTCCGGTTTAAATGCCGGTAGCAGCAGGGGCGGACCCAGGAGGGGGCTATGGCGCACATGTCTCCTCCCACAAAAAAGCTAGTTTTCATTTGTCTCCTTTCTTTCTTCGAAGAAAACTATTTATATATTTATGCTATAATTATGTAATTATTTCATATATAATATTGTATAGTATCTTATATACACTACGAATAGAATAGCAATATAACACACATGCGCATTATTTAACAAATATTTATGATCCTTTTCCTTTTCATATTGTCACCCGTTACTTATACACACATTTATATGCCCTACACTACTACACACGCTTGGAAGAGCAGATGGAACATTAGGACTCACTCAAAATGCAAACTTAAACGTAACGTAATGCCGTAAACGTTGTGGTAAAATTTACATATAAAAACAAGCATTCGCAAGCTGCAACGTAAGTATTGCCTGGGCCATTTAGATTTCAACGTATTGAAGCTTGATCGATTGTTAATTTGTTGATAGCGTGATGGGTTAGGGAGTTTGCGCACAAACTCCCTATTTTCACAGAGGTTTCTAACTTGTCCTTCATTTTTCTATTGATTTGTCTACACATATAAATGTGAGAAGTTTTTGTTATTGTGCTCGCATAACCTTTATTTTATAAAGAAGAATTCTCGCGTACTAATTTAACGAGTTATTGGTCGACCGTAAATATTTTATACTCCACATGAAGTTAAAGTCACAAGAAAAATGGCCCAAATTATTACTTTGAATTCACTACTCACATCAAAACTGTTCGCAAACTAGTTCAGTACATAAGAGTAATGCAATGATATAACCACAATCTACCTGGACACAATCTGTCATTCCTCATGTTTGCTTTTTCATGCTGTTCTCTGATTGGTCTTCGGTGGAATTCCGACGTAAACTTAACCCAATAGCTTGGTGCTTGTGAACTCGAAGTTTATGGATTTATGTCTAGGGTTACGGCAATGCACTGTGAATGGCCTCGCATAATAACGCATTTGTAGACTTTGCGGCTGCCCTGCGGCTTATGTTTACGTTTAAATTTGCATTGTGATTGCAAATGAATTAGTTTGTCCCGATTAAGGCGATGACTCGCAGGTAAGAGATACTTGGATGGGGAAACCCCGAAAGCCGCGCGGGTGGGCGTGGGAAGCCCACCGCCATCTTCCGTTAAAAACACGTACTACGCGTACGAGAATAATAGAAGTTGAACCGCCCAGAAACACGAAACAATCTTTCAATGAAATGGTGTAACGACATTTACTCATAAACAGCGACAGATAATGATATGCAATGTACGAAGATGTAATCTTGAAGTTTTTTTTAATTACTGAAAAATTAATATTGTTACTCATTGATCTTTATCTGATCAGAAGCTGAGAAAATATTTGTTTTCATTGACATGATAGGGAGAATAGTAATTAAAGTCAAATGTTATAAGCAAGCGCTGTGGCAGGAAACTATTGGAAACGGCATATGAAGGTTTGGCTTCTAGGGAGAATCATTTTTAAAATACGCCTTTCTCCGTTCCTTGCATTTAGAAAAGTGACTTCAGAAAGCAATACTGTATGAGCTGCCTCGCCCCTTTTTGATGGTACAAAATATTGCCTCACGTTAATTTCTTAAATAGGCTTCCATTCAACGGTGTTTTGGCCAATATTTCCATGCCAATTGCATGGAAATGTTTCAAAGAGAACTTTTAATAACATTAAAAATACATCTATGAGATAATGTACTGGAAACTTGTTCTACATTCGATATGCTGTAATCTATATCAAGAGTTCTTTTATTTATCAATTTTCAGCTTTCTATGACTGTGTCAAGTCAACATATCTGCCAACTGAAAGCCAAGATTTGATTGATTTGCAAAGAAAGGATGAGAAAAATTGTATTGCGTTTGAGGGAAATAATGTATTTACTAGGCTGTCCGGGTGACGCCGCGTCCATGGCGAAGGTGCCGACGTTTCGGTCGCCATTCTGCGACCTTTCTCAGGGCGTAATGCCTCGACGTCGTCACAGGAAGCGAGGAAGGTCGCAGAATGGCGACCGAAACCTTCGCCATGGACGCGGCGTCACCCGGACAGCCTAGTAAATACTGACTCCGGCCGCGGACGCCTACGCTCTCACTCGAGGGAAATAATTTCTACTACAACTCGAACTCACTTGAGTTCTCTTGTGACCCACCCGAAAAAGAGCAAGATATCCGAAGGGATCTTCCAGCACTGGAAAGAGATAGTTGAATGATTGATTATTTCCAGGTACGTCAACTGCTACGGCCATTAGTCCCTCTCTGGCAGTGAATGTTTTATCGTGGGAGGTCGCGGTGTTGCTCAACGGTGGATGGTGAGACTTGGTGTCCACCTATACGTCGGTTTATAGAGGGTTTCCCTCTCCAGGTATCCCCAAAGCGGGGTAACGCCCTCCCGATCGGTCTCTCGATGTGTAGTGCATACAAGCGTGTGTAAGAGACGAGCAGACAGAACAAGGAAGAGGAAGGAAATATCGCGAGCGGTTCTTAGCCCGTTCGTTAGGGTACTGGTCCGGTATTCGCCAGATATTGATGAGAGAAATCACAGAAAACTACCCATCAGCGCAGTCGGTCAGTAGAATTCTCCGCCAGGCAGCGGTTGAATTTGTCATAGCTATTAAACTGGTGCTGGAAATTCGTTAGAGTCGGGACTCAAACCCTAGAACATCCCGGTGAGAGTCACGCAGACACTGTGGCAATGGTGGCTCTGAGTGTATGTCGGTCGGAATAGAGTGTTCACGCATGTGAATATGAAATTACCTTGAGAACGTTCTAAAAGAGTGAATGAAGGAAAGGTTGACAAAGTTCTTTCGTTTCGCGATAGGAGTTTATGCGTTCAAGGATTCCGACAAGGCCCCGCGCGCGAAGCCACATCCAATGCGAAGCACCGCTCGCGAGGGCGCCCAAACAGACAGAGCAAGAACCAACCACAGGGCGCAGATAAAATAAAGAGGAGAGAGGAAAAATTTCATTACATTAACTTGAGGAAGAGAGAAGTATGATTTAGTTATCAATAAATTCGAATCGTTTTGTTCAGCTGATGGACTCAATGAGGATAGAGCGAAGGAGCATAACGCTCCGGCATCGCATCTCTCTTCGCAGGTTTAAGCAGAGCATCACCCCAGCCCTGACCCGCGGTCCCCTCCCCAAGCTACCCCGCCCGCCATTGCAGCACCCTGCATCCTTCCACTTGCCCCCCCCCTTAGAGCCCTGCTTCTGCTCCGCCGCAGTCCCGCCACATCCCCGCCACAACCTCTTCCCCCACTCATCCGTCATCCTCGTCACATCCTCACCGCAACCTTTTGCCGAACCCCTCGCAGGGGAGTCCTAGGTTTCCAGTCCCGACGGTGGCAGGATTTTCGACACTGGCTAGGTCGATTTCAGTTGCTGTCTGAAGAATTTTAGAGGTTAGCTGCTCCGATCAACACCAGGCGAATGCCGGAGCTGGAAGCAACAAACGGGCTCCTCACCCCTTACACACATATGCACTTACACTTACATGCTTTTCACTACCACACATATCGGCAAACCACAGGAAACTTAGATCTTGCCATGGCTGACCCGTGCCCTGCTGGTAGGAGATACCGGCTTAGGGAAAACCCCACAAGCCGATGGTAGTTCGGCGTCGAACAGCGGTGGAAGATCACCGCCACCGCCCGAGAGAGAAAAACATACACTACACTTACGGTATTCGCAGTTCCAGCATCTTCAATCAATCAATCAACCAACCAAACCGAAAAAATCTCACCGCCCCTTCCCCGCATCCTCGCCATGCTCTCACCACGTTTTCACCACATCCCCATTCCAGTACCGTCTCACCCACACCCTCAAAACCTACTCCATCCGCAGCCCCATCTCCTCTCC
>BOPP01000251.1:124084-175406 GCA_017312745.1 Gryllus bimaculatus
GGGGGGATCGACCCATAAGTCGATCAAGTGGGGGATCGAACCCGCATAGTCGATCAATGTGGGGATCGACAAGCAAGTCGATCAAGTTATGGGATACCCCCAGCAAGGCGATCAAACGAGGGATCGACCCAGCAAGTCGATCAAGTTAAGGGATCAACCAGCTAGTTTCGAATACAGTTAGGGATCGACCAGCACATCGATCAATAAAAGGGAACGACTCAGCAAGTCGATCAAAGTGGGGGGAGGTTGACCCAGCAAGTCGATCAAGTGAAGGGATCGACAGAGCAAGTCGATCAAGTGGGCGAAACGACTCAGAAATCGATCAAGTTGGGGATGCGACCAAGCCAAATATCTGATCAGTTGGGGATCGACAGGAGCAGATCGATCAAGTGATGGATGACTCCAGCAAGTTCGATCAAGTTGGGGATTTATCCATGCAAGTCGAACAATGAGGATCGACCAAGCAGAGTGATCAAGTGGGGGATCGAACCACGCAAGTCGATCAAGTGAACGATTCGAAACCTCGGGCCAGTCGATCAAGGTGGGGGATCGACCAATCAAGTCGATCAAGTTGGGGCAACGACCCCATCAAAGCTGATCAAAGTGAGGATCGCCCCCCTCAGAGCAAGACGATCAAGTGGGGGATCGGACCCTTGCAAGTCGCATCAAAGTACGAGGCGATCGACTCAGACAAGTCGATCAAGTGAGGGATACCTACTCAGCAAGCGATCAAGCTGAGGCGATCGACCAGAAATGTCGAATGCAAGTGAGGGATCGACTCCAGCTAGTCGATCAAGTTAGGGATCCACCCAGCAAGTCGATCAAACAGAGGGGATCGACCCATGCAGAAGTCGATCAAGTTAGGCGATCTAACCCAGCTAGTCGATACACGTTAAGGGAATCGACCCAGCACATCGATAATAAAGGAACGACTGCAGCAAGTCGATAAAGTGGGGATCGACCCAAGACAAGATCGATCAAGTGTGGGATCACAGAGCAAGTCATCAAGTGCGGGATCGACCCATCAAGTTCGCATCAAGTGGGGGATCGACCCAGCAAGTTCGATCAAGTTTGGAAGATTCGGACCAAGCAAGTCGGTCCAGAGTTATGGATCCACCCAGCAAGGCGATCAACCACGAGGGATCGACCCAGCAAGTCGATCAAGTTAGGGATCAACCAGCTTAGTCCGATACAGTTAGGGATCGACCCAGCAACCGATCAATATAAAGAACGACTCAGCAAGTCGACTAAGTGGAGGGATCGACCCAGCAAGTCGATCATAGTGCGGGATCGACAGAGCAAGTCGTTATAACGTTGCGGACGAACGACTCAGGAAAATCGATCAAGTTGGGGATCGACCAAGCAAATCGATCAGTTTGCGGGTCGAAGAGCAAGTCGATCCAAGTGATAGGGATCACCCAGCAAGGCGATCAAACGACGGGATCGACCCAGGCCAAGTCGATCAAGTTAGGGGATCAACCCAGCTAAGTCGATACAGTTAGGGAATCGACCCAGCACATCGTAGTCAAATAAGGACGACTCGCAAGTCGATTAAGTGGGGGATCGACCGCAGCAAGTCGATCAAGTGAGGATCGACAGAGGCAGTCGATCAAGTTGCGGAATCGACTCAGAAAATCGATCAAGTGCGGGATCGACCAAACGCAAATCGATCAAGTTGGGATCACAGGGCAAAGTCGATCGTGAGGGATCACCAGCAAGTCGATCAAGTTGTGGGATTGGATCTCAGCAGTCGAACAAGTGAGTGGATCGACCCAGCAAGTTCGACAAGTGGGAGATCGACCATTAAGTCGATCCAGTGAGGGATCGACCCTTAGTCGACAAGTGAGGGATGAACCTTAAAGTCGAATTCAAGTGAGTGGATGACCCGCAAGTCCATCAAGTGGGGGATCGACCCTCAATCGATACATGTCGGCGAACCGACCCAGCAAGTCGATGAAGTGGGGGAATCGACAAGCTAGTCGATCAAGAGGGCATGACCCAGCTAAGTCGATCAGAGTGGCAATCGACCCAGCAAGTCGATCAAGTGAGGGACGACTCAGCAGGTCGATCAAGTGAGGGATCGATCTCCGCAAGTCGATCAAGTTGGGGACGGTACAGTGCAGTCGATCAGTGGGAATCGGACCGACAAGGTTCCGATCAAGTGGGGATCGAAACTCCATTAATGAATCAAGTGGGGATCGAACCCATTAAAGTCGATCAAAGTGATGGAATCGAACCCGAAGTCGATCAAGTGAGGATCGACCAGCAAGTCGATCAAAAGTGGGGATGACCCAAGCAAGCGATCAAGTAGGGATGCGAACCCAGCATTAGATCAAGTGAGGGATCTGACCAGCAAGTCGATCCAGTGGGGGATGCGACGCCAGCAAGTCGATTAAGTGAGGATTCGAAACTCAGCATCGATCACTTAGGGATCACCCAGCAAGTCGATCAGTAGGGACCACCCAGCATAGTGAGTCAAGTTAGGGATCGACCCAGCATGCGATCAACGTTAGGGGATCGACCCAGCTAGTCATCAAGTGAGGAATCGACCAGCAATGCGTTCACGTTGGGGATAGACCTCATGCTAGTCAGATGAAGTGAGGGATGACCACGCAAGTCGATCAAGTGGGGACTCGACTCGACAAGTCGAGTGGTGATTCGACCATTAAATGTCGGATCAGTGAAGGGATCGACTCATTAAGTCCGATCATATTGAGGATGCGACCCATTAAGTTCGATCAAGTGAGGGATCGACTTCAGCAAGTCGATCAAGTTGGGATCGACCGGAATCCGATCAGTGGGGGATTCGACCAGGCAAAGTCGATCAAGTGGGGGATGACCCGACAATCAATCAAGTGGGATCGACGACCAAGCAAGTCGATTATGGAGGGAACGTTTTGACTGTTTTGACTGTTTGACTGTTTGACTGTTTTGACTGATTTGACTGATTGACTGAATTTGACTGTTTTTGACGTTTTTTGACTGTTTTGACTGTTTTGACTGTTTTGATGTTCTTGACTGTTTTTGATGTTTGGACTGTTGCCTGTTTTTTGACTGTTTTGACTGATTTTGGACTGTTTGACTGTTTTGACTGTTTTTGACTGTTTTGACTGTTTTGGACTGTTTTTGACTGGTTTTGACTCTGACTATTTTGACTATTTTGGAAAAATTCGACTATTCTGAAATTTCGACTTTTTGACAATTTGACTATTTATCCGTCAGTCCGCCAGTCCGCTTATACGCCAGTCCGCCATGCGCCAGTCGCCCCCTCCGCCAGTCGCCCATCAGTCGCCTCCGCCAGTCGCCAGTCCGCCCCATCCGCCAGTCCGCCCATTCGCCAGTCCGCCATCGCCAGTCCGCCCATCCGTAGTCCGTCATCGTCAGTCCGTCAGTTCTTCATCGTCCATCCGTCAGTTCGTCCATCGTCGTCGCGTCCATACGTCGTTCCGTCCCATCCGTAGTCGTCCATCCGTCGTCGTCAATTATCCGTCAGTCGTCTATTCCGTCATGTCCGTCATCCGTTCAGTCTCGTCATCCGTCAGTCGTCCTCCGGTCAGTCCGTCCATCGTCTAGTCCGTCATGCAGTCAGTCGTCATCATCGTCCATCCGTCCATGATCCGTAGTCCGTCCTCCAGTTCCGTCCATCCGTCAGTCCCGTCCATACCGTCCAGTCGTTCTAGCGAGATGTTTTCGTAAATTTCACTTTACGACGCTCCTATTCGTCCGATTTGCATGATTGTCACGGCGGCGGATTTGGGAAGCATGTCGCCATTGCGCTATAAGCCCAAATTTTTAAATTTGTTCTTGGAAGTTTGAGAACTAATTTCAAATTCGAGTGTTTGTTAATTTTTGGAAAAAGGTCATCGTACGAAAATTCTATTTTAAAAAGGCGTCAAATGTCGTTTACAGATCGAAAACCGGACCATTGGTTCAGACGTTATCGGTAAAGTAATTTTTACTTATTTTGGTGCTGCCACGTGGTGGCTACAAATTGTACTAGTGTCGGAACATTTAGCCTTAACATAAACAATGCAAGAAAAGAATCGCCAAAGCGTTAGCAAATGGGAAAGCATAGAAGATGTGGCCAATGAAGGCGTGTATGAACTATTAAAGAACAACGCAAAAGCGTTGGAACCGCACCGAAGAGAAGAACAGTGAACTATCAAAAGTATTCAGCAGAGAAATAAATGTTGGAACGTAGTCGAAGCAACATAAAAATGTACTCTGTAAGGTTTAAATATATGATAATATAATGGCTTTTAAATGCATACGATTTTATGCGGTGTTCCAAGTTCAACTGCAAAATTAGCATTACGTGGCAACCAGCACTACATAGTTCATATCATTAATGTGTTGCTGCCATTAGGCCAGTGAAGCTTACGCGCGCAACTGGTCCATCCGCCTGTGCGTGGATAATCCGCTCAGCGGCCACGAGCGGAAGGCCCTCCCACCGCCGCCACCCCGTCCCACGCTGCTTTTTCACCGTTTCCTGCTCACCCCATTCATTTACGGCTTTCCTTCCGATTCCTTCTCCTGTCTGACACTACTCGCCCTCTGCGCGTCTCTCCGCATCCTACCCTTCTCTTTCCAATAATCTTCGTCCTCATCTCTGCCTCTTCTCAGTTACCTTCTCACTTCCCTTTAAGCCTTCATCGTATCCTTTTTAGTCTCTCCGTTCCATCTCCTTCCTTTCACATCCCCTGCTCTGAACCTTCTCCTTCCAACCTCTTTCCAATCTATCCTTCATCTTTCCGCCACTTTATTCCCTTTCCCACATTTTCCTTCCCTTTTTCCTTTCTTTTCCGCTCCTTCCTTTCATGGCCTTTCCTGCCCTTGTCCGCCCTGCCCTTCCCTTCCCTTTTTCGACACATCCAATCCAATTGAACCCTTCCGTTTCCCTCATCCTCTTTGCTCTCCCCCCCCTCCGCCCCGCTTTAATCAGGCGGCAGCCGCTAATGGAACGCCGGCCGCGCGCGGCGCCGAGGGGCCGCACAGTCCGACACTCGCACTCGCACTCGCAATCGCAATCGCTCCGCATCGAACAACTCGCACGTGCACACGCAGCCCTCACGCGCGCGGGCGACCGCAGCTAGCGGCCCCCAATCGCAGGCGGCGACGACTCAAGCAGGGAAGTGTGAACGCTAGCTCTCACACCAGGAGCACAAACTGCTTTTGCTTTTGTTTTTAACGGTCTCGCGAAAATGAAAATGCAAAATTGTTCCTCATAATATGCAAAATGTATATTATAAATTTGTAGTAATAAATTATAAATCTAAAAAATATAAACTCAAGATTGTCAATGTTCAAAAAATACTCAGTAAAGGATCCACTTTGAATACACTACACATAATAACATTTTTCACTTCAATTTGTAATCATAGCAGAAGAACGGCTTCACAAATTTATCATGTCTTAAAATTAAATATTTTCTACTTCCTATCTCTTTGTGAAACACGTTTGTAGCATAAGTTCAACCGAATTTTTTGTAGAAATGAATATGTTATTTCAGACAATCAAATTGCAATATTTTCAAACCGTTACATCAATATTTTATAAATTATAGTGCTATATTACATACTTTCTCACATTATTTCTAAATTTGCAATTTTCGAGAATTTAGAGGGATGACCGAAAGTGAGCCCCGCGCCATTTTAACCGCCCTTCGCATCTCCGAGGGAAAGAAAATGAAGAAAACATGTTGAGCGTCTTGAGAACATGTTTTTGTGCATTTGTTATAAGCCCAAATATGCAAAAACAACTCTTGTTTACAAAACAATTGAACATTATTTTCTTTAAAAAAGCTATTTTTTGGAACGGACTTTGCCTAATGCGAAAATCTCAATCATCAATTTCGAAATATTCAAATTTGAAGTATTAACTTTTTACAATTTTCAAGAATAGAGAGATCCCCCAAAATGGGAATAGAAACACATTTTCCATCTCTTGACACATACGAGGAGAAAATTTAAAAAGAAATTGGTGTCGTTTTAGGGATAAAAAATGAAAAAAAATCAAAAGAAATAATATTTTGTCCTAAAACAAGTGAACGCTATGTACCAGTGAAAACCCTGGTAAGAAAATATGCTGAATTAAATAAACAGAACTTGAAAAAACATTAAACTGTACACTAATAACGAGAATAAATATATGCAATTCATTTACAAAACGGAATATGATCAGAAGCGACGGAAATTTAGACGAAAAATGTAATTATATGAATAGCGAATAAGTGACAAACGAAAAAGAAAGACTGCAATTGTTTTCTGGAACTTCAGTGAAGCCAGGAAAAACGTGAGGATAGAATGCCGGTAGACTTAGTTGGGTACGGAAGCCAGCCATGTGATATATAGAAGTGTGTTATATATTTTGAATTAGCCGGGAGGTGCGACAATAAGGCTAAACAGTTTCGACTATAAATAAATTGGGTTGCACCGACATTTGCGGCAGCAACCATCCATTTTGAATATTTTGATGTTTTATTTGTTCGTGAGCGAAAAGACGATACTTTACGTGACCAGTTCCCAAACAATCGATGATAAGCATCTGTTTTCTGTATAGGAGGGTTTTCGCGTACTCACACCCTATACTAAATTTATTGGACGATAAATAAAATTTTCTCTGAAATGATTTTTGATCAATAATTATTACGAGTTGCGGATAGGAGAAATAGAAAGCGTTTAAATTGTCTGCCCAGTGTGGGACATAGATAGGGATACATAGTTGCAGTTTGTGTGTTATTATTATTATTATTATTATTATTATTATTATTATTATTATTATTATTATTATTAGGGAAGTGAGAAACCCAATAAATTGACATGCTCATCGTGGGGCGAAGAAGGACAATATAAATATAATTGATTTGTATATTATCATAATTATTATAAAAATAGGAAACCATTTCAAAGTAGAGTACCCTCAAAAATCGAAATATGCGTTTGAAACTCCCAAAGTCATGAGTTCGTTTGGATCGCTGGAGGAATATAAATTTTGGAGAAATCCTGAGAGCGGTTTAGAGGCTAGCGTTGGCAATAGAGAGACGGACAAGTATACAAACAGTCATGTTGCTCTCAATCGATTTTTCGGTATCAAAGACCCACAAAACATTGATTCTGGCTACATCATATGTTCGAAGAAGTAATTGTTTTCAAGAAAGAAATGTAAAGTAAGAACAAAATAGACTGGGGAAGGAGGTGATGAAACGCAAAATAATATACTACACGGTAATCAAATTTCCTCAGCATAATATTTCTCGGCATTTTCAAAAGACGGTCTATTTTTATGTTTGTTTATTTCGGTTACCTATAACCATATTATGAGCAGGCGATGGAGGCGAGGGAAGCAAGAACCGGCGCACTGCACCAGTGGCGCGTGCGTGACGATGCGTAAACACGCGTGCCGCGCCCCAACGCTCCCGGCGCGCACTGCTGCATTGCGGGCCACCGGAAATGTACTGGCGAAGGTTGTTGCTTCCGGGGCTGACAACAGCGTCAAATGCTCCGACGATGAAGTGCAAAGTATAGACCACGAGCTGAATTCGCTCAGGGGATCAACTGGTGCCACTGCATAGCCTCACACCGGGAGGTTTTAGAGTTCGGGCCATAAAATGAGAGTTTAAGGTCCGTTTGAGCGCTTCAAACTTGGCAAACATGTAAGCATTAAAGTATATTGGTGCTTTTCCAATCATTTCTATTGGTAGAGATAGAGACGAGCTACACTTTTGTAAGCGAAAAACGGGATGTCTGGATGGATGGAAGTCGGTCTCGCCCAATGTCAGATTTTCGACTCTAGCAACTTAGCTAGGCAGATTTCGATCTCCGTCTAGGGGCGAATTCCAGCGGCCAGCTGCTCTGATCGGTAGTTTTCCGTGATTTATTTTATGAATACCAGGCGAATGCCGGGAAAGCACCGGGGTCACGTAGAGCACGCGATTTTTCCTTTCTCATCCTTGCTCTAACCTCTCTCCCCGCACCGCTTTTACACACACATGCACGCGCTATGTGCACTACACCAGCTCATATGTCAGTCGACCAGTCCAGATATTATGAGCACGGACGCTGCCCGCTGACGGAGATACCTGGAGGCAAAACCTCCAGTGCCCCCGTGGAGGGGAGCCCCCTCCCATGACGTGTGCTGTAGGTCGGGGCCGATTATCATGTTCTATCAGGCGGTGAGAAAACGCCTCCTTCCCCAATATACGATTCACTGTACGTACGGAACTAACAGCTGTAGAAGTTGAGGTACCCGGAAAAATCAAGCAAACAGTTATTCCAGAGCCATTCACGCGTTCGCACTGATTTAACTGTCCTTGGAACTTGTCACGGAACAAACATGCTTAAAATAACACGATTCGACAGGCACCGTCAGCTTCGTATATTTAGAGAATGTCATTTTTACAGGTAGAGGCATGACTGTCATGTGTAAATGATACAAGCTACAAACATAACTTAAAGCTATTTCATGTTGTCTTGGCAAATTCAACTATCGAGTCTCTGAATTTCATTAATTACTCGGAATATTTTTCGCAAACTTTTGTGGCCAAATATTTTTAAAACGAAATTAGGTATTTTCGGGACAAATGCGAAATTTAACTAAATCAATTATTTTTAATTAAAAATGTATTTTGTGAGGGTACAATGAAAGGGAAGCTGGTGAGATTTTAATTCCATCTCATAAAATTCCTAGATTCGCATATTAATGTATATTTCCAATCACTCCAAAAATGCTAAGGAAGAAATAAGGGAAAATAAAGAAAAACAGATTTATTTAAACTATGCAGAAGGCACATATCGAGTTAAGTTTATTTTAAATACAATTGCATTTTGCACCAAAGAATATGATTTCAATCATCATATCAAAGAATTATCATTATCATTTCGTGCAATTAATACTCACACTTTTCACTATTCTGACCTTTTTGCTGTCTTTTGCTATGTCTTATGTACGAATTTCTAATCATTTTATGCATAAAATGTCTTACTTCCTTAATTACAAGTTTCTCATTCCTATTAAATTTTCTTTCCTATTTTTACTTTTCCCCCTATAACGTAGTAAAGCGTGAACTAATTTTAGAATCACTCCAGCAATACGATATGGAAAGTTTAGTCATAAAATTAGGGTTTAAGGTTCTTTTGAAAACTTCAATCTCCTTCGCAAATATGTCAGCATTAAGGTATATTAGTACTTTTCCAATAATGATTTGGAATGGTGTATATGGAGAAGAGATGTACAATTTTGTACCTGAAGGTTGGGATGTCTGGATGGATGGAAGTAGTCACGCATTGATTAAAAGCTTGTGAGATGAAACTTGGTGAATAAATCAGGAGTAAAAGCTATTTTTCCAATTTTGATATCATTACGATATATTTTTTGGGGGCTGCGATACTTAAATATGTGGTTGTATTTTACTGAAAATACTAGTGATTTAAACAATGTTTGCGTAAAATATCGGCAATTTTTATTTTATTTAAAAAACTACTCCCATTCTTTTCTTTATTTGTCCGGGAATGTAGCAAATTAGTAGTGGTACAGGTCCCATTTCAATGATCTTTCTGTAGTTTTGAAAATTGCAAAGAGTTAATAATATAAATCTATACTATTGAGGTTTTTTCTTTAATGAAATTTGTTCTAAAACAGACCTATAAAAATGTCATATACAATTATTTGAAAATAAAATTATGAGTAGTTTTTATTTATTTTTGGTTGGATAATATGTTCTCATAAACATATTCTAAAAAAGCTCCAATTTTTTCTTTCAAAATAGTACTTTTAATAAGTTGTTTCAAATACAGTAGAGGACGTTTAAAATATGCCACTGATCTCGTTTTCGAATCGATCTCTGAATTTTCAAAAATTGTAAAATTTATAACTAGTGTTAAAATGTATGTGCTGTTTTAGCAACACTAATTTTTTAATGCCTTCTAGGACGATTCTTTTTCATTTATTTTAAATTTACTTCATAATAACATTCATTTGCACATTTTATTCACATTTGATTAAATACTGATCTATTTCACGGCAATTTTGGCTCATCTTGTCTAACGTGTTAAGCATAGTTTTGTCTACATCCTAGAGTAAATACTTATACATGCATCGGTAAAAATGACGAACACTGGAGGAAGAGAATATTATCAGCGCTACCCCAGGGCGGACAGCCAAACAAAGCAATAGACGATGCAATGGATCCACCGCTGCTTTCCACAGATTATATTCCCCGCTTGTCAGAATCGTCCGCAACCCTCGGCAAGCAGGGAAGCTGTGCGTCCACGCGAGCAACTCGTTCTGAACGTCCTGCTCGCTCGCCCGCGTCGTCGAGAGACGGAAAGAGACGGAAAGGAGACGGGGAGAGGGCACGTCGCCCTGTTCATCCTCCGGGAAGAGACACATTAATTCGCGGGGAGGAGACCGCGTCCATAAATATTTGAAACACTTACCGCGGCTGATGCGCGTATGAATGTATGTATGAGGCGCGGGCCGATGTATTTATGCAGGATCGACCCGTCCTTGCGATGCAAATGGAGCGTGGCGCCAAGTAGCGGGCGGGGGGGGGGGGGTTGCGACAGACGGAACAGAGGGTGAACGCAACGCCTAGACAAACCCGTACCCCGAAATGTGTTTGTGCGTAGACATCTACCATTTAGAATTAATTCCTTAATACGATTGTTTGCCAATATGCTCTATATAAAAATTACAAAAGAAAGATCAGCAATTACAGATTTGTCAGTATTTTTTCTGTGGAGAAGTGTAAATTTACGTATAACGTATGGTGTAAAATGTAAATTTAGGCATTTTCATGATTGTCGCATTTTATATTTAGAATTTTATGTTAATAAGGGGCAAAATGTGTATCACATTATTAAAAATTAATATTGGGTGTTTTATGACGGTTTATTGCTGGTTGACAAAGATGACTATTTAAAATTATAATTCAACAGTCGGAGTTGCTGCGGCTCGCTCTTCCAAGGAAATGTCGAAGACTTATAAGAGCATTGTTGCATCAAATAGTGACAGAGCACAACGGTCCACAATCGATAATTGTATAATAAATTGACCAGAAATCTCTGAGCATAATATCCGACGTAATATTTCCCACTACAACTTCTTAGCCCCAAAGATTTATCCCGAAAGAGAAATCAACAGTTAATTTAATTTCATCGCGTTGAAATAGAACCAAACAGTAACTTCGGCAGTTTTCATATAATATGATAATTCAAAGCTCAAAGTTGATGTAATGAAAATGGTTTGGCCGGCAGCAATTTTAAAGCATCTACAAACACATAAAAATTTGCCAAGAAAAGAGAACAGTTTCGCACCATTTATAAGAAACCATTGACAGAAGGTAGGTATGGAAAAATAGACAATTTTACTGGACTGGAATAAAACAGAATTAAGCTCACTTATTGTGGAATGAAGGGGAAACAGGCGCACAAGCAACCCGCTTTACGCGGCAACACACTTTACTGTCGTGCATAACTCGGAAGCGATGCTTCTAGGTCCTTAAAAATCGCGTTTTTGTGTCCCCAAAGGATCACGAGTTGTGTTTATTATGCCGTAATCTACAAAAATAAACTTTTTGGACTTTGCACTAAATTGTACGGGGTAATGTAGAATTATCAGAAACATTAGAAGCCGAGTTCCTGTACGAAGTATTTTTTTAAAATATATATCCAGACAGGGCTTATATCGAGCAGACAGACGGTTAACCTTTACGACTCGTCGGGACGCGCATTCTATCACACACTAGACACCAACACACTCGCGTGCTCCTCCGCTCTAGGGCAGCAGAATGCGACACTATCCGCCTCAACACATGCACGCGAGACAAACTATACCCAAGGCCGGACGCGAACCCAGGACCCTTCGGACCGAAGAGCTGAGCCTGTAAACGCTCTTGACCCTTCAGCCATCCAGGTCAGCTGAAGTTTTTTCAATTTTTAAAATAATAATATACAAAGCAGGAAATGTTTGCAAGTGTCTCTTTTGATAGTAATATAACAGCCCATTTTGAAACCCTTCTTTTAAAAAAATTAATTCTTTCTGTGCAAATGATTCTCAAAGATTTGAATTGTGTGATGTGAATCTTCTCAGTGATGTGATCTTACTTTATTAATGCTTTGAAAAAATGCCTCGCGACTGCATTTTTACCTTGAGATGAAGTATTTCTTCCAGATTCCTAAGCGGACATAATCAAAAGAAGCCTTTTTATGAGCGTTGAAACGAGTAACTATGGAACATCGTAACTTAATAAAGCAACAAAGAATTTATATCTCCGCAAAATGTGTGGATTAAATTTTTAATGTGGTTTTCTTCTTTGAAAAATGTGCTCTCTCCTTTGAAGATGCAAATGAAGTCAGGTACAATGAGAATATTTTATAAGGCCTGGGAACAACGCTCTTCGCGGTTCGCTGCTCGAGATAAAGGCAAGGGACGCTGCAATCAACACGCACAACCTGTCTCAAACACCGCATCTCGTTTCGAAGAAATAAACAGTGCACCAATAGTTTTGAACGAAGTCGTAACGAATTAATCCCTCAACCCAAAAATTATTCTTATTTTCAGCAAATTACTAAAGGAATTTGGACTCTATTAGATCACATATTATGGTTATGCATGATTATAATATGTAGCAATTATGACACTACACATCAAATACACACATATAAAGAAATATATATTCAAATTGTAGATGTCCCCCATTACATGGTTCTTGTATATTATTGATACAAAATGTAGATATCTTCCTCTCTTTCGCAGGCAATGTTCATCAGAATATTTTCTCGCTTACACACTACGGGAAAAAATCTCGAAGCTCATTAGATACAATACTTGTACATATTATTTCATTTCAATTTAATAATGTTGGGAAAATATACAAAGCTATTGAGAAGTGTTTACTCCGTATTTTGTTTTGTTTAATTAAAATGTATCTGCAATTTATCTTGTATACTTATCTACAAGCAAACATGGACTCGCCATAGAATATTTTTATCGTGGATCTGATTCGTTCGTCAAATACGGATTCTCAAACTATTTACATATTATACCAAATGGGAAAACTTTTGGGAATGCGATTAATACAATAATGAGGCAACTATTCATTTTTGAAATAAAAAAGAAAATCTATGTAATTTTAATTGAAAATATTTTAATCGAAGATTATTATAATTACGTAGATTAATAGAATTACGTAGCCTTTTTAGTTAGGTGAACGGCGTCGGCAATTTTGGCGTTGGGAATTTTGGTTGGCTTCACCTCACAAACTTAGATTTTAAATACATTTTCCTATTCTTCAAGAATTTAATGAGTACTGTCACTGTGTAAATAGCAACAATACTTTCACCACCCTTTAAACGAACAAATATTTTTAAAAACCCCGATGTTCACCCTACACGCGTCAGACCACGTTGCGAGATCCACTTGATATTTTTTCCAGTTCTTTTCACCAAACATTGTCTTCCTCTTCCCCCCCCCCATTGGTCCTCTTCTAATCGATACATTTCCATAGTGTATGTTTCGACAGTTCTTAAACATCTTCTCTGTTGCGTATTTTAATACAAAATAGGTGTTATCTTGATTTGGGGGGTCATAACTTGTCACATAACTTTTTGAAGTCTTATTTTTATTGATCAGCTGTGCAAATTTGAGACATTATTATGTTTTTTATTTAAATTTTTTTGAAAATATAAATGTTTTTGTTTCCTTTTAATGATTAAATTTAAAATATATTTTACATTTTTGCACAAATTTGGGGCGAGGATTTGTTTTCTCATCGGTCCCGATATTGCTCATTTAAAAACCAATAACAATTTCTTCCGATTTATGGTACACCTCAATATAATGAGATAAAAATATTCTTTAATTTTAATGTCTTACCAGAAGATGTAAACATAATTTACAGAACCTCTGAAGTTAACATACTTGTACAAAAACAGCAAATCTTCAAGTTTCGGTTGGTTTAGGAAATTAGAATGAAATGAAGTTCGTTGCTTTAGAAAAGCACATCCACAATTAGTGTTATGTTCCGTGTTAATACGTATTATGAGAGTTATGAGTATATAATTTGTTTTGCTAGTAATCCATTTTAGACACACGTTTCAATGAAATAAAAGGAATGAAACAATGAATGAATGAATGAATGAATGAAACCAAGAAAGAAAAAGAAATAAAATAACAAGGTCTTAGAGGCTCAAATGTTTTTAATCTCTCCTGTGATGAGGACGAAACCTCCTCGTTGAATTAGGGGTTAGGACCCCCTTCCCTGCACCTGGGCATCGTTGGAGGTCTGTTTATAAGGCCAATCGCATCTGAGGAAACTTTCGCCCCTGAAGGGGCCTCAACGCCCGCGCCTGATGCCGTCGCCTGCGCCGGGGGGGGGGGCGGCAACTTTTAACGAGCGCTAATCCCACGAGCGGCGTTTCGTCCTTCGTCCTCGGCCCTCGGTCTCGCCTCCGTCGCCTCATTAGGGCCGGCGGCCGCTAACGACCTCGCGGCTCCCTGTTGCGGCCGTCCATTAAAAAATCCAGCGCTGCTCAGCGAGATGGACGCTGATCGCAGGGAAGGCAAGGATTTTGCGTGAGGTCGGGAAGAGCGATAAAAATGGCCCGAGTCGGTTACCTCTCTATCTTCAATTGTTGGGCTTCGAAAAGACGTATTATGTACCATATGCGTGCGTGTTTGTGGCCTAGGCAACCATTAGCTTGTACTGGAATGCGTCTGTACTAACAATGATTATCAAAATTATATCAAGTTTTATCAAATCTTATATTTAAACGTTTCAGGTTCTTAGAAAATATTTTTAAGGAACATGAATTGTAAAGATGTAACTTTTTAAAAGTGATGAATTTTTAATCAAAGTAAACAGATGTACATAGATTTTTACTTGGTTAACATTTAACTATCTTGGTTATCGAAATTGTGATAATTAAAATTTTATATCACAAATACCACAGAAACATCATGTCGATATAAAATGCATTTTCTATAAATAATTCTTCTCAAGTTTTCAGGAGAAAATATAACCAACACACATGTGTGTGCGTGCGTATTTATGGCCTCGGAAACCTGATAGGTGTCCTTTTCTACGTGGCAACCACTGCGGAAGTACTATTTACTATTTCTTGAGACGTGTAGTCCAGGGCTGCTCTCGTAGAGGTCTGCCCATTAGGCGTGCCTTGGCCGGGTGCTTATCGGGGTAACCGGTGTGGCCCGGGGCTCGGGGCGCGAACGGCTCTAGTCTAGTGGAAAGCGATCTGCACGCGGGCCACCAGCGGGTCGGTGCGGAATGACTGCCTCACGTTTTCATTCATTTGAGTAGCCCTGGTTTAATAGTTACTTCAGACGTTACGTACCATTCAGATGCCGCTAAATAGCAGCACACACGTCCGAAGTACTTTTGGATGCTTCTTCTGACGGGCTAATTTAGCCAAGGAAACCCGCAAGGGTCTCATGATTTATTTACATCAATGCCCTCAGTTTTCGCAAACGAATAAGCTGTTTCTGCCGTATAAAAAACGCATGAATCTACATCGGCCTTTAGCACTACAATCAGTTAATTGATCAGAAAGTAATCAGTTCAAGAGAAATAAATTCGTCATGTGGCACTTCTGAAGCCCGAGAAAGTAGACAAATATTCTTGAAGCAAGATCATAGAAAAAAATATATATTTTTTCTCAGACATAGTATATAATTAAGTTTCTGTTCTCTAAAACAAATATGAAAAATTGTTATTGCATCTTTGCTGGATAATTTCATGATATATCGTTAAATCTCTATGGCACTGAAATACGAAGAAAGCGATGGTAAGTTGGTAAGGTTCTGCAGTTTAGTTTCCGAATTGTTGTTTTCTCATAACGGATTTCACTTAGCAATCCCCATGCATAAAGGAAACATTAATACATTTTTAAGAAATAAAAAATAAAAAGATTAATATAATTTATCCCGCTTTGTCCCAACACAATCTAAAACAACCCTCACCCCAGAATTCGTATAATCGTTCCAAAGCCCGTTTTACACAGGACAATTTCGGTTATATTTTTTATCCAAGTGATAAATAAATAACGTCTGGTGTTTACACAACATAGTTTCGGAAATATGAGGAACTGTTTTACACGAGCTGTATTAAAATTGGCTAAAATGTTTGGTCTATTGCAAGAAGAGCAATATTCTTGGATGTCCGGGCGACCCCACAACCTAAGCACTGTAACCGACGAATTTAGTAAATATAATACAGTGAATTTAACCTGCATGGAATTAATATAATATTTGAAACAAAGAAAGGAAACGACAACTCTATTTTTAATACTACAGGAAAAATTTTAATGAATTTGCATACAAGAATTAACTAAAAAATGAAATCGTGTACTAATTGACAAATTTAAGGATAAAATAAGGGAAATTTGTGGAAAAAACAATGCCTTACATTCAAACATTTGAAATGCTAAATATACTTCAACAATAAAGCAGTTTCTGATGTCGTAGTATGAAGCTTTTTAGGGTTAAATTCATTTCGGTGGCCCCGAAAGTTCGCAATGACGGACAATGCGTACGTGTAGGACGCAGCACCCTCCCCCCCCCCTCGCTGCGGAAACCTCCATATTTGAAAGTAGGGCTCGATCCTCAAAGTTCAACGCCGCACAGTGCATCGCGTTCACGCGTTCCATATTGTACATTTTTTTTAAATTTATGGTGGTGACATTTTGTAATACTGGTGATGTGTGTTTTCCATTGTTTACAGTGGATGTGTCAGCAGTGGCCTTGTCAGCAGGAGACTATCACCAGTAGCCTTAACATTAATATCTCACAATGTACACTTCATGCAATTACTGTCTCGCAAAGGATCATGTAGCGAAGTTATCGACCGCTGAGAGTACAAACGTTGTACGTCCACTCATGGTCATTTTCGAGGTTGATATCATTTTTAGTTTTCTCGTTTATATCTACCCGGAGTACAGAGATTGTATGTCCATATAAGTCGGATTATGCTTCTCCCCAGAAATCAAATGTCGTTCCATAAATAACTTCATCTTTACAGACATTCAAGCTTGGTTTTCTCGAAATCAGGAATTCTGGACATACAATACTTCTGCACCAAAACATCAAATATTAAGTTCTTGTAGGATTCCTCCACCAGTGCTGTGTTATACCTACGAATTGAACAGGGAAAACAAGCAACACACTTCATTTTTTCCTGCAAAAAGGCGTCGAGTGTGGTCGATCATGTTTTTGTCGAAAATTGGATGGACCCCGTTCCGTGTAAAACGGGCTTTGTAACTCGTCTCCCTGCCGCGCATGCAGCTCCCCCTCCCCTATTCGCTAGCGTTTCCACCCCCCCCCCTCAACGCATTCTGCGCCTCCTGTTGAGAACTCGACCTGCGGCTCCGCAGCGCGATCGTTTTGCCGCGCCTAATGAGGCGCAATGCTAACGAGGTCACGGGTCGCGCTGCGCTGCTCGCTACGGCCGGCAGGGGCGCGGCGAGCGCGTGGGGATTGGAGCCATCGTGATCTGCAACTTAATTATAGCAGATCGCATTATGCCAAATACTGCACAAACAGACTGATAACTGTGTAACCATTGCAGAATGCATTTTTTGATATATCTGAAAATACATTTGTAAACTAGTAGCAGATTTGAAAACAGAAGTTTAGTTGAAATAGGTGGGAAAGGTATTCCCTTTTCGCGCAAGGGCAAGTTCTTTCAGATTACATATTGCTCAGTAATAATAATAATAATAATAATAATAATAATAATAATAATAATAGTAATAGTAATAGTAATAATATAATTAATGTCCACGTTTTACACATATTTAACACATACAAAATATAAGTACAAACTGAGTTTCACCCTGAACCAAAATTGTGAAATTTTCTCCAATTAATAAAAAAATTTTAGAAAAAATAATCGTCGAAATTGGGCTTATTGGCGATAATAATTACGTTAAACATATAGTATCAACATGGATATACATTCAATCTTCTTCATATCGTTTCGTTTGTCCTGTGTTGGTTGTAATAAAAGTAATTAGGGCAGATTCCCAACGACGGGAAGGTCCCGATGTAGGGAAAAAACTCATTAATATACAAGGCGAGTAATTGCAGATAAAAGAAAGCACATCGACGTTTTCCCCTTAGAGGAACAAACGTTCGTTCGTTCTCATCGTTCGATACAGTTCGTTCTCAATATGCATGGAAGAGCTGATATTTTTTTAAAATTATTGTCGAAGACAAACATTTTTAGAGTACAAACGACAAAAACAAATTTGGTATTTTATCGATTAGGGGTGCTTTTTATGACAGACCTAGGAATACGTTCCCCTCACAAGGTGATCGTCAAAATTGCAATGCACTCGCTGTTCGCAAACCACTATAGATTTATGGCTGTCCGGGAGAAGTCGGCTGCTAGACGCAATTGCCAACGTTTCGACTGTGAACCCGCGACTTTCCTCTGCGATAAATGCCTAGGGTGAAATGATTCCTCAGGTTGCGATAAGACGGCCGAAACGTTGGCAATTGTGTTTAGGTCGCGGCGCTCCTGGACAGACAAGAATCCATTGAATTGGTCGCGGAAGCCTACGCTTTCATTTGATGCAAATGACTTTCAGAGCTTACAAAACCTCTTCAAAGCCTTGGAAAATAAAAGTTTCGGTG
This sequence comes from Gryllus bimaculatus, assembly GCA_017312745.1. Lineage (NCBI taxonomy): Eukaryota > Metazoa > Arthropoda > Insecta > Orthoptera > Gryllidae > Gryllus > Gryllus bimaculatus. The sequence continues at coordinate 142,730 of BOPP01000251.1, forward strand.
ACATAGAGGCTGTGACGAAATAAGAACATTACAAAATAACACCAACAGCTTATGCGGGAATCTGTGCTTCTGAGAGTTAAAAAGTAAAGGATTATTGCTGATGAGGCACGCTAGTATGTTTTTATCATTTCAACAACTCTGAATACTGAATACAGGGCCGTAAGTTGTGTGAGGTTTTACCCCCGAACCATAAAGTGCAGAGAGCTCGTATGGATTCAGTGGGGAGAGCTTCAACCGTGCGAGCGCAAAGGAGAACCTACGCCCATTGCCAAAACCTTGCTGTAATAGCCCAGCCGGTAGATACAAAAGAAGGGGGATTAGCTGGGAAAGAGTCAGAAAACCTTTTTCCTTGGGTTACGTTACGTGTTCAAAGGCACTAGTTAAAACCCCAAGTTTTCGTCGTGCCGAACTCTGTGTTAACTCCGGAAGGCTCGAAAAACCCGGTATTTTTTCGACTTGTTTTTTACAGTTCTTTAACCATAAGTTCCACGGAAAATTGATACAAATCAATGTTAAAGAGAAACAAATTCCTCATAAATTTTATATATTATAACTTGTTTTAAAAATAATTAGCAAGAGAGCTTAAGCTTTGTAAAAAACATTTTTTTCATTTGTCAAAAAATGTGCAATATACCCACAAGAAATAGTTTTTTTTACCTTTTTCCAGGAAAAATGAATATACAGACTGGCCTATAATAAAACAAGCTTCTTTATAATTCAATTAACTTCGATTGCATGGCTATTTTACTGGTAGCGTACATGTAAAAATAGCTAGATTTTAAGAGAAATGTATTTTTAAACAAATAATAACTATTGGTGATAAAACCGCACGAACTATCTCGCCTTTAGTAATAGTTATGTATTTATATTTACACAACAATTTTTCCGCTAATTAACACATCTCAGGCATATTTTTTGTAAAATTCATTACAAATCGTACATTTCGTGCAAAAACTAAATATTTTCAATCCAATATCAACACAAATTTGTCAATTATAACTGCTTTTCATACAGGTAAATCATGTCCACAACAATAAGACGTATTTCACAAAAATTAGTTCCCAATACATAGTTGCCGATTCATTGTTGCATTCTAATCTGATATTCCCTGAAAGCTAGCAATTTTTATTTTATATATTTCAAAAAGGTTTTAAATAATTTCTAAAAGATTAATGTTTTAATGTATAACAAAATGTCGAATGCAAGAAACGGAGAGAAAAATAAGAAATAACTTTCAAATTCTAACTTACGAAGTACCCAACTGCCTGGAATTACGTTCACGAAGCGCGGTAAATCCGAAGCGAGCAATTATGTTTGTCACCAAATTACAACAAAAAAACTCGTATTTTCAAAAAACTCAACATAACTTTACTTAAAGATATGTTTTTGATGAAAAAATGTATAAAGAAAATAATTGTAGCTTCACAATTGTAGTTGTAGAAAGACGCCGAATTTTTTTAATTTTTTTTAAAATTTTCACAAAATCAGACGTTTTAACGAACTTGAGACCTGCACCATTCTCTTAAGTATTCTTTATGCTATCTAAGGTCTTCATTTAATGAAAAAAGTGCCATTTTTGCGAAAAAAATGGTTTAATGAAAATAAATATTGCCTTTGACAAAATTTTGCAAAAAACTCATGTTTTAAAAAAATTGAAAATGACATTATTTTTAGATCTATTTTTCAAGTACACATTTCATTAAGAAAAATGTTTGTCTTCATACTAGTAGTTGTAGGATGACTCCCTAACGATTTTGAATTTTTTCAATTTTCGAAAAATCATTGTTTTCAACAAACAAGATAATTGCGACAGTCTCTTAAACGTCTTTCACACTATCCAATAAGAAAATTTAATCAAAAACGTTGGAGCCATTTGTTTGGAAATTTAGAAAATGTCCCAGAGGGTTCATGTAAAGTACTTTTCAAAACTACAATATCGGTTTCAAATTCAAGGGCATCACGATATGAGCCAGATCAATTGAGGAATATAAATTTTAGAGAAAATCAGCTGAATGGTTTACAGACGTTTTACGCTAGCGTTGTTCACAAACCGACGGAAGGACAGACGGTTTGCCGTCAATCAATTTTTCGGTATCAAGGATCCACAAAACATTTTCTTCCCTAAATTTAGGATCTGGATGTATTCACTTTTCCGCTGCTAGGGCCCTGTAATAAGAGTTTTTCTGACGAAGATTTCCCATTCTTTTGCGAGGCATTACATAACTTTCTCTCAACGGCGGCAGCGGTAGCGAGAAAGTAATGAACATAGAAAGTGAAAGAGGGTTTAAATGAATTAAAATTAAAACACAAAATGCCTTCAATTTGTTTTTTTAAAGAATGTTAGGTACGTCATTTTATCAATTTTACTTTTTCTCGCCGAATGTGTTGAAATATGATATGTAGAAGCCGGATTTTAATGAAATGTCATATTTTCCTTTTTACTTAAGAACAATGCCGTTCAGTATAGGAAATATTTTTATTTTCTGACAAAGCAAAATGAATAATTTTTATACCTCATGTTGTTTGCATTTTTCGTCGATTTCAACTAATAAGTAATTTTGTATCTTTATACCTGGTTTTTACTGCATTTTTTCGCTGATTTCATCGATTTTAATATCATTTGAATGGTTCTTGCTTCTAATAATTTTTGCGAGGCGTAACTAATGTTCGCCAAAGAATTCCTGAAAAGCCCATTCGATTTCTTCGCTCATATGTTGTAATGTCAGCCATTGAGTACTATGTATGAGATATGCATAAGGAGCAAAAGCAAAGTTACGCCCCGCGCCGCCTCCCCGCTCCGTCGACGCTGCTGCGGCCTGGTTGTCTTCCTCCGCAATCTGCAGGTGACTTCACTGGGAGATCAAGCCACATTAAGGAGGAAACGGACGCGACAATCCGTGGTTTGAAGTCGTAGGCTTCCGCGGCCGGAGTCATGTGCATGATCTTGGCTATCCGGGAGGCGCCGCGTGGGAGGCTGGGTTGCCGACGTTTCGACCATCTTGTCGTGGTCTTCGTCAGAGCTGGTCTGCCCTGAGTAGCTCATAGTACGTACCTAGTGTGTGTACCGTAGATGTTCTGAATGTCAGACTAAGATTCACGGAAAATATTTGATTTGTATTAGTGTGGTGAACAGTGGCACGAGGATTATGGAAGCAATTGCTCGCGTATTGCAAGATTCATTCTGCGAGGCTCTCAGCAGATCCATCTGCTGTTCGCACGAGTTTGATGAGGCGGATTGCTGTAACGCGCGCACAACCCGTAGATGTTTAGAGTTATAGTTAGGTAGCTTTCATAACTGTGTAGTTATGTCTCAGTGATACGAAAGTATTTTAAATTCGTAAATGCGCCCCAGAACGTAAATCCCGTTCCAAATGCTGTCTTATAGGTCAAACGATAAGCGCCTTATGACAGGCATCCCGTTGTATATAAACGAGAAACTCGAAGTTTATCGATTCGAAGTTTTGCTATTCATGATGTCACAAACTGGCTTTGAGGATAGCACAGACAATTTTCACTTCCACTCACTAAGTAGTTTGTGCAGACACATTTTCCATTCTGAAGGCATGTTAAGTGTTTCCTGAGAAAAATATAATTTTTTCCCGTTTATTCCTGTTTATTCCCGTTTATCTCCTAAATTCATTCGGCTTTCTGATCTGACTGAATGAACTAACAGAAAAATATATTTAGTAGTAGATTGAGTTTGCTTTAATGATAAGACGCGACGTCAATGGAAGCAGGAATTGTCGGCGACGGATAAATTGACCCACCAGGAGCGGGAACCTTTCCTTTTGCCACTTTTTGGTCTTCCGCTCTTCAGCCTCTCTTCTAAGCTGCGGAGCCCTAAACTCGCATGCGGGAATCGCCTCGCCGTTCTGCAGCATCTGATGGTCCCAGAAGGAGGCTGTTTAAGCGGGGGACAACACACACACACACACACACACACACACACACACACACACACACACGTTTTAAGTCGACTTATATATAGAGCTCTCAGTCACGATAGTATTTGTATATGTTGCACCGCTACCAAACCAAACCCAGTGAACCCGTCCCCGTAATATTTGGAAGACATTTTAATATATTTATTATGAATGTTAATGTTTGGGTTTGCATAGTTCTATGAAAGAAGTTCTTGTATTGTCGCTTTTTTGGTTGTAGTAGTTGATGTAGTTATTTAATTGTACTGTAATTTATTTCCATTTATTGCATTTTACCATCTGGCAAACATAGGATTGTAGCCAAGCACACATTATTATTATTAAGAGAAGTCACTCTAGAAGCGGTGTCGCGATTCGCATCTAGTCCAAAGGTGCTGTTTCCATAATTTTGTGTTTTAAATGCCTCAGTCACAAAATCACAATTCCTCATGTCAGACAATATGTATCGCTTTTGCACTTCTTTAAAAACTTTTTTAACTTCGTGAAGTTTAAAGGCTGTTGGAGTCCATCCTTTCCTCGGAAATCGTTCAGAAGAGAAAATAATTTACGCTCTCACTTGTTCCTTTTCCTCTCGTTTGAAATAAAACTTGTGAAGGTAATAAATCTACAAAATAGATCTGTAGCAACTTCATATCGTTTTCTTCACAGATAATTTGTCCTCAAAATACACATTTTAAACTTCATCAAATATTCGGTGAGTCGTGAAGAAAGATATGAAAGGCATCATAATGGTTTCATTCGTTTAATAAAAATTCAATCACGTGCAGGATGTCTGGTTGCTTTGAAATTTGTTTCAGGAAAAAATGTCGACCTATAGGTGAACAATGGTGCGTGTAATTAGCAATTCCTAAAAAAAGCTGTCACCAGGAATTTCGAAAACATCGCCTGGACGACAAAAGGCGATCTAAATTAAATTCGAGGGACAAAGCTGTCCGGGCTTTTGTGAGCATTTCTCGGATAAGTCCTTTTCAGCGCGGTCGTCGACGGCTTTTGTTCGCGACGTAATGAAGAGAACAAGATGGCGAAATTTATTTGAGCATAGCGCGTCCACTGTCAGGTTAAAATATGACCCCAGATAGGAAATTGGTACAATCAGCAATAAATGGTAAACATGCACGGTATTCCAATTAACACGGGGCCGAGGAATCATAAATTCATTTACCAATCAAGCGAACAAAAAGAGAAGTATTACGAACTCGAAATTCTACGGAAATACAGTTTTTACAGTTTATCTTAGTTTTAGAAAATGTGACTAAATTGAAAGTGTGTCCTTGTGAAAGCCAAAAGTGTTCATTTTGTGAATTTTTTAAATAACTAATAATTTGAAGTAAAATTAGAGCTTTATACATTTTTATACAACATTTATACAACGTTGCTACCCTTTGAAGTAATTTATATTATTAACATAAACTGCTGAAGCCTGTTACCTTCTGTGCCAGGGAAAGGTTTTTGTCGTTGACTAACGTCACGTACGTGGAACCGCGCCAAATCCAACGGCAGAACTGTCGCGTTGACTTAACTGCAAACTACACAAATTAACTGCAAATTATTCACAATACGGAAACAAAGGATGTACAACCGCCGCACGATCGGAAGCAAAAAATGTGACGCGGTGGGAGGGGGAGCGGTTGAGGGCAGCTCGGCTTGTGAGGTGACGCTTAATGTGGTAGAGGAGGGCGGAGGTGAGGAGACAGAAAGGACAGGGTGGAAGAAGTGAGGTGGGGATCAGAAGACGATGGTCGTGAGGGTGCAGGTGCCAGATAGGGGGACTGAGCGGCGAAGTATCAGTGGGTGGCGGCGGGGAAGGTGGCATAGGTGGGTAGGAGTGTTGGACAGAAGGCCGACGTCAGACTCAGGGGGGTTCGAGGGGAAGGGGTGAAGAGAGTGGGGTTGGGGATTTGAGGTCAGAGTATAATTGACCGAAGGAGGGTGAAGGGCGGAGAGGGCGCCAAGGGGGATGCAGGGGAGGCGAGGAGGGACGAGAGAGGTTGGGCGGGGAGAGCGGATCGGGGCGGAGGCGGCAGGAGTCGCGGAGGTGCGCAGGAGGGAAGAAGCGAACGAGGGCGGAGAGGGCCGAAGGGATGGCGGGGAGGCGAGGAGGACGAGAGAGGGTTGGGCGGGAGAGCGGGATCGGGCGGGGGGCCGAGAGTCGGAGGAGTCGCAGAGAGGGAGAAGCGAACGAGGGGAGAGGGCGAAGGGGATGGCGTGAGGAGGCGAGGAGCGGACAGAGAGGGTTGGGCGGGAGAGCGGGATCGGGCGGAGGGCCGGAGGAGTCGGGAGGATGCGCAGAGAGGGAGAGCGAACGAGGGCGGGCAGGTGCGAAGGCGAGCGGGACGCGGCTGGACAGGGCGGACGGGCGGGTGGACGGTAGAGGGAGGGGGCCCCGAGGGCGACTGGTCGCTCGTGCAAGCTGCCGCCATCACCATTTCCCTCCGATGTTCATCGCGACACAAGCGGCGCGCAACAAATTAAACATCTGCGTGGAAACGATAATTGCGCCGGAAATATTACATTGACAATTTTCGCAGCCAACAGTGAGCTGCGCGCGGCGAGAGGAGTGCCCGCTCGGAAAATGATAGGAGCTTTGAATGATGGTGTGATAAAGAGAGTGGTTGTGATAAATATATTCGCGATGAGGTGTGATACGCCGGAAAATCCGAACAGGAAAGGCGAAGTGATGACTCTGGGCGCGCCGCGTCATACGGCCATTGGCCACTGAAAAATAGCGCATGCTAGTATCTGGAAGCGGTGGCGTGTTCCCACAGCATCGAACGCGAATTCTGCGACAGCTGCAGTGGGCTGCCGGCTTTTCCCCCTCCAGGTATCCCTCAGCGAGGCATTGTTACCGCGCAAGCTCTAACCTCCTGGACTGGTCCGAATGTGTGCAGTGCCTGTAAGTAGGTAAGTGGAAGGAGAGCAAACAGAAGACGAAAGAAAATATGCGCTCGCGTCCTCGTGATTTGTTTGTAAGGAATCTTGTCCGGAATTCACCTGGTATTGGTGGGCAGCCATTTCCGCAGCAGCGAATGCGACCCAGCTTTGGAGGCTAGTCGAAAATCATAGGCAACAGGAGGTCCAACCTCAGGATCTCGCGGTCAGCAACCCACGCGGAGCTGGCAAGGAGAGGAGAAGTAACGGATGAAGGCACGTGTGAGAGAAGATACGGGAGGTGGCGGTCGCAATACTGGTTGAGCGAGACGGATTGAGGCTGCAAGATTAGAGAAGCAACCGGATGTGTGAAGGAGTTGGGAGATATAAAGCAGGCGGAGCTGAGAGACAGCGAGAGGAATAGACCCAAGGCAAGCTGTACGAAATGTCAAGAAAGCGGATGGGAACGGCAAAGTCAGGCGTGCTCGTACAAACAGTGAGGAGTATAGTTGATTTGAATGTTATGCAGTTGGCAGCAGAGCGAAATCAGAGGAACGTATATTAATTAACTCCGTCGAATAGCGTTGGCGTTGGTTGATAAAGATTCCGGGACGCGCAACTGATGCCATTAGTCCAGTGTGTGTAGTGCATCTTTTGTCGGTTGGAGTGACGTACTCATCCCCGCTGGATGGTGAAAATCCTGTCGCCACCTACCGTCGTCTAGGCAGGATTTCCCTCAACCAGGTTTCTCCCATAGGCGAGGCATGCCCCAGCCGGACAAGCTGTAAGCTCCCGCCCGGTGTCCATCACGTGTGGTAGTGTAGTGCATGTAAGTGTGTGTTAGGTGAAGCTAGTGACAGGAAATGGGAGGAAAGATCGCGCCGCGTCCGTGCCCCCTTGCTTGGTGCTGCTTCGGCATTCGCCTGGTGATAGAATCGGAGAAACCGCGGAAAACTTCCCGATCAGAGCACCGCTTCTACAATCCTGCCCAGGCAGCTGACTGAACTGCGACCCGCGTATCTGGCAATAGTGTCGAAATCCTTGCCGCCCGTGGGACTCGCGATTAGAGTGGCAAGCAGTGACGTCAGTGGATGCCGTGAAGCGTGATGGAAGAACTCAGGCGCTGCGAGCGCTGAGCTCGTGCTATGTTGCTGCGAGTGAAGAGGAATGGGAAAGGGCGGAGAGGATCGGAAGGAGCGTCCCGGGGCGCATACAAGCAATCGATAGCTCGGCGCAGGCTTTGATGTTCGCCGTCAAAGTGACGGCGGCGTCACTTTCGCCTTAAATTGGACGCCGCTGCTCTGCGCTGCGCTGCGCTGCAGCTGGGCGGTCAGCAGCCGGATACGAGGGCGCCGAGGGCAGAGGCTGGAGTGCGGGGGGCGGGGCGGGGGCGGGGCGGGCGGGGCGGGCGGAAGCGGAATTTGACAAGTTGGGAGGCGAAAGAACCGGGTGCGACGAGGCGGGCTGTCGCGAGACACGACTGTGACAAGGCGGAACCGTGGTCCCTGGGGAGTGGTGAGGCGAGCGGTGGAGAATGCGGGATAACAAGGAGAAGCGCGCGACTGGCAACGGGACAAGTGGACGAGCCGGAAGGCAGAGCATGCGAGGCGAGATGTAACGAGGTGGTGCGAGGACGAGGGCGGCGTTGACGAGGAGTGGGCGTGACGAGGAGGGGCGTGACGAGGAGGGGGCGTGACGGAGGAGGGCGTGACGAGGAGGGCTGACGAGGAGGCTGACCGAGGCAGGGCGTGACGAGGAGGGGCGTCTGACGAGGAGGGGCGTGACGTAGGAGGGGCGTGACGAGGAGGGGCGTGCGAGAGGGCGTGACGAGGGGTCTCTGAGGAGGGCGTGACGAGGAGGGGCGTGACGAGAACCGGCAGTGAGGGTCGAGGCTTATTGATGGGTCGGCAGGAGACGCAACGCTGGGGCAGGCGTGTAGACGGTCGTGCGCGGCGGTCGACGCGTGGGGCGAGGCGGGCGTGACGGGCAAAGGCTGAATGAGCAGAGGAAAGACGGATCGAGGCGGGAGCTCACAGGGTGAGCTGTGTCCAGGAGGATTGGAGTGAGGAAAGGTAGCGACGAGATCAGTTTGGAAGGGGCGGCTGGGTGAGGCTGGAAGAGGAGGTTGTCGGAAGGGGAAGGACGCATCGCACAAAGTTCTGGCGGGACCAAGAGGGGGACGGAGGGCAGGGCAGGGCCGGGCGAAGTGGTTGTGCGGGGGTGGGATGGAGTGAATCAAGAGTGTGGATGGATGGGGCTGTGGGAGGCCGCACTGGTGGCGGAGCCTCAGCTCACTCCAATCTCACAATTTCGACGAGAGAGGATTCGAACCTAGAGTTTCCCGAACTATGAAGCTACGTTGCGAATTTCATTGAATTGAAGGAAGGCATTTTCGACCACCTTCTTCAATTTTCGGCCCACAGTGCCCTCTCCCCACCCATCGGCGGGGCCTGCGCTCATCAAAGGGCCTCAATTAAACACGCCACCAAATAACTGCGAGCGCGCCCCTGTCACACGGGCGGAGAGGAAATGGCAGGAGTGAGCGCAGACGCGAAACTGAAAACGTCGATCGCTCACGGCTGTCGACCCCGCGCGCGTCCCTTCACGCGCAATCAAGACGACGCGGGCAGGTAGCTCACGCAGGCGGAATGGGGAAGGCAGGAAGCAACCGGATTCGGAATGTCGCCAACCTTCATGAAAAATATTCAACTCTTCTAATATATAATCCTGCTCAGAGGGTTTTTGAATGATCCAGTGAAAGGGGACCCGGAAGGTGAAAAATTAAAAACATAAGGATTTGCCCTTTTTAGGGAATTATTAATCTTCAATATTTTTAGCTTTCGATGATTTATTCATTTTATCTGTACGTTTCTTCTAAGTATTCTGTCAATAATATTAAATAACATGCTGCGTGTCAATCTTGCTATGCGTGGTTGCCTATGCGGAATTATCTACGATTTTGTTTAGTGAGAGAAATAAGGAAACCTGGTGAGTGAAACGGAGACGCAAGCCAGACACACTATGGCATCAGTGAAAAAACTAAGAATAAAGTCGAATGATTCTGAAATCCATCACATGGACCTGGAATGTACTGGAAATACATGACCGACTTTAAAGGCCGATTCCCGTAGGTTTGTTTTCTGGTATATCAAGTACATTATTTTCTAAACTATTAAAGCTACCACCTTCAAACTTTTAGACATTCTTCATCAAATCAAACTACAAATCTTATCATAGGCATCTTACTATTTAAACAAATTATGTACATAAATATAATAAAAACTGGGTGTAAATATTCTACACTTTTGAAAATACATATCTCCAACAAAAAATAAAATTTCTTGAAAATCTTATGATAAAAAAGTATACCTAAGAAACTACATTAAAAAATTAATCCTCAAGTGCATGTAGTTTGGAACAAAATGTTCTTTGTATTGAACATTGTAGGTACAGTTCTTTCCGATACTGATATAATACGAGCACTTTCAATGATTCGAGCCGTAATGGACATTTTTCGATATGCTATACTGATCATATGTCGAAATGTTATAACTAATTTTTAATTTTGCACTACAGTTCTTGTGTCTTATCGATAAAGAAACGCTGTCGTTCAAGTACGAAGAAGTAGAGTCATGGTGGATTATCTTTGGCTTCCGTATCATAATCTCAGAGGAAAGTAACGCCAGCGTGGTGTAGTCGAACCCAACTCTTGTGCATGCCGTGCACTGACACAGTTCTCTTCTGGTGGGACATTCAGTTCTTTCACGAATGATTTTTATTATCTAAAATTATATTTCGTTAAAGCTTTCATTTCGTTTATAACACCTCAATCTGTTTTGAACAATCTGTACGTGAATTTAAACGATATACTAACCCAAACTGAAAATGTGAGTGTGTACTTTTAGAACAACTCATGATATCGCGTCAAATTTGGAGAAGGTTTAAATAATCATTACAGAGTGAAGAAACAATGTTTCTCCAAGTGGAGCGTGACCAGTTGCAAGTGGCGAGGCGGGGTAGGGAATGACGTGGCGGAGCGTCACCGGACAGTGGAGCGCTGCCCGCCGGAGAGTGACGGAGCGTGACGAGCAGGGACCTGACAAGGCACAGAGTGGTCAGATAGCGCGTGACGAGAAGGGGCATGACGGGGCGGGGCTGGGCGGGGCTGGGCGGGACAAGGGGGAGGTGCCGAGGCGGGGAGTGGTGGGGCGGAGCGTGGCAAAACAAACGCTACACGCTGGAGCGTGACGTGACGAAGCGTGACGATGCGAGGCGAGGCGTGACAAAGACGAGAGATGCGGGGTCGTTTCGAGAGGGCGTGGCGAGGGGCGGTGCATGGCAAGGCGGGGAGTGTCGCGGCACCGCGTGGCCAGGTGGAGTGTAACGATGCGAAACGAGGCGAGGCGAGGGGTGATGCGGGATGAATTAATAATCCTGACGAGTAAAAAAGAGAGTCCATGCGGTCTTATTTACCAACCAAAAAGAGCATGAGCGACATTATTGCAGTTTGTAGTATACGATACACTCGATTCCCGATTGGAAATACGAAGTCAAGCTTCTGTCCGAAGCGCTGGCAGTTTCAAAATGAGGAGAGAGATCCCGATGTGCGTTTATTAAAAAAGCTGCACTTGAGCTCGCGTTGCCTGCCGGCAGAATCAATAGCAACGAACACCAGAACTGCACCCGAAACAGATAATTAACTGCTGTGCTACAGAGCCAGGCGGCTCGTCCAACAGATGGCTTCCTTTCCGTTTTTTCGTAGAAGGGAAAATTTTCCAATATTATGATTAGAGGTGGACTAATTTGCTGTGAATGAAGGATCGGGATTCGGAAACGTGTTTTCCATGTAAGCCAGTATGAAAATGCTAATGTGAGAATTATGTAGGAATTACTATCATCCCCCTGATATTGAAGGTTCCATCAAACAGTACTACGTAGTAAGGCGTAGCATTTGCATTATACCCCTGTCCACAATCAAGTACAAGTTTTGAATGTCATATATCCAAATTTTTAATCTGTTTCTAATAGTGAAATTGACTAGGATACGAGTCGGTCTAAGCGCATTACTGCGGAGGATGATGGTAAAAAAAATACGTCCCCATTCTGTCCAGAAAATATATATTTAAAATTCGTTCAAAAAACTATTTTTTTTAAAAGTGAAGATTTGAATAAAAAATCATTTAAAATTTAACTGCGCTGAATATACATGTCTAATTTTATAATTCCATTCTTAAAGTTATACACAACATATTGTCTGCAGGAAAATTAACAATTTTGAACTAATTTTTTTGTTGTACAGAGCACTCTATGATATATTCCACTGAGAATATTGATTTTGGTTGAAAAGCATCCAAAAAATCAGGGAGATTCATAAAAATTATACCACTTTTAAATGCGATGAATTCCCCCTCCGCCGCCGCAATATCATGCTTAACAAACTCGTTCCAAGAACATGTTTGTCCGGAAGCATTTCAACCCTAAAAAAATTTCAAGAGTTCATAAAACGTGACTTTGGATTAGCTGAAAAAAACACTCATTTTTCATAGGTTTTTCACATTTCGCCCTTCATTTGCGTGGTTTATTTTATCACTAGGCACAAGCGAATGTACGAGTTTTCCTACTTCCCCAGAGCGCAGGGAGTGGCGGCGAGCTGGGCCTAGCTCATATGAAGCAGCGCTGGCCCTGAGGTCTCAGTCTGACCGTGCGATGTGCTTGACATGTTTCTTTTAACCCTAGAAATGGATCATAAATAAAATGGGGCTCAGGCCTGGGAACACGGGTGGCTGGCAAAAAGCGGATTAACTCGGCTCTGATGTGCCAAATACAAACATACATCATTTGCATTCACAAAACGTAGGAACATTGGCAGTAAGGCGTACAATTGTAGAGGAAACGATAGGATTGAATCATATTTCAACACATCTTGTTGGACTCTTGGATTTTATGGCACTTTACAACAAAGAAAGTGTTTTATCGAAGTGATCAGAATCAATCATTGAAGTGTTTTCGACAATTAGTAAGGAGCAATTGACAAAAAAGTTACGTCCAGTTAATGTCTCGGCTCTCAGGTGGATATGCTTGGAAGTTATATAAGGCGACGGCTGCACTTGATGCTATCTCAAAAACTGACTTGCTAGCTCTTCGACTGGCAGCATCGGACCCAAAAAATGTATTCACACTTCGTGTAAGAAGCGCACATACCAAATTACTAACGCCTCCAAAATAAACTTCTCTGCGATGACGATGCCTGACCAGCATTACGCTACGCGATGTTTTCTTAACTGCGACATTAAGCGCTCATGACCCGCTCTTCATGGGCAGTGTCCTGACGCGCCACAACCGCGCTTGGCGGCCGCCGGGTGCACACATGTGTGGTGCGATTTTAAGAGAGTTTATTCGCGGATTCGCGCATCGCTTTTGAGCAACTGCGCATGCACACAAGAACGAGATTACAATCGATTCTGCACGCCAAGTCGCGCAAAACGTTCCTACGAGGATCTACAAGTACCTACTAGAACTACATCCCCCGAGCGTGCGCGCTTTCCAATTGTGTGTATGTACATATTTTTTTGCCTTCGTGAATTTTCACGAAAATTCAGTTGAACAAATGAGTATTTCCACTTTCGAGTGTTTGTTATCGAAAGATGTTATATTGATTTCTGTCAATATAGAGAGTCTTTTTTCTAGTGCCTTCTGTGAGTGCCTGACCATTGCATTTCATCTGATGCCCACACACGGTGCTTGTCACTGCTATCGTATGTTTCTCGGAGCAGATCATGTCGGAAGAAAATGTTCTCTGCAGTACACTCCGTGCAAACCTACATGCTATGAACAGACGATTTACACCTCATGTTTCGACAAAACTTTCTGGGTTGACTACTTAGAAGTATTAGCAAGAAAGTAGAAGGATTGAAGTCCATACCAAGTGTACAATTCTCCAAATGTCATAGGTGTAAGACTAGCTACAAATATACAATATAAACTGGAATATGAAAAGAATTAATACTTTAACTATTATCTATCGAACGACTATTGATACTTAGTATGACAGCAAAATAAACAACGAGAAACACAAAACAGAAATATGCTTCTAGTATTTCTACATTCAGTGTTAACTACTGGTAAAGTTTCATAAATGTGAGTTATGGATTTCAAAAATAAGTTTAAAACATGATATGACAATTTATGTCAAGAGAAATTTTCTTCGTTCACACTACGAAAAAGGCTGAATAGATTTGAGAACAAGCAATTTTGTATAAATTCATCTAAAGCTGAACTCTGCATTTGCTTAACTTAACTTTGAATACAACAGTTTTGAGCTTTCTTTCATATTCAATTCTTTTATTAAAACAAATAAATTTTTTTTTTTAATTTCAAAACCAAATACTGTGATTTTGTTGACATTGACGAAGTGAGTTAGGTTAAACAAGACAAGGAGACGTAACAGAGTTTTCATCACAAGAATCATGTTGAAGACGTCATCGTGCGACACGAAAACGGTTGGCGACTGCGACCACGGAAAGCAAAACCGAAGCGGCCCAAAGAGTTCTCGTCGTGTGAAGAACATCGCCCTCGGAGCAGCTGCGCTCTGGCGGAGCTCCCACGCGGCTCTGGAGATCCGCCGCAATAAATGTAGCGAACGCGCTCGGCGCTCGGCGCCCGCCGCCTTCCATTTGCAATTTAATTTTCCGGCGGAAGGCGCGAGCCAGGGTGGGGCGGGAGGCGAGATTTTCATTTTAATTAAGAGTCGAAGCTTCGGCCCGGAAGTTCTGCATGAATTTAAATGCCCCCGCGGGCGGACATATTAAATAAGCCAGCCCTTGATGAGGGGCGCTGTTTACGGCTAGAAGACGAGTGGGGAAGGCAGGGGTGCTGTGGGGGCGGTGGAGCGGGGCGGGCCGGATGGGGCGAGGCTGGGCGGTTCTGATCAGGATAGGGGGAAGTGTGGTGTAGTATGGTATGGTGTGTGGTGTGGTGTGGTGTGGTGAGGTCAGGTCTGGTGAGATGTGGTGTGGTGAGGTCAGGTCTGGTGAGATGTGGTGTGGTGAGGTCAGGTCTGGTGAGATGTGGGGTGGTGAGGTCAGGTCTGGTGAGATGTGGTGTGGTGAGGTCAGGTCTGGTGAGATGCGGTGTGGTGAGGTCAGGTCTGGTGAGATGCGGTGTGGTGGCAGGGGGAAACAAGGCTAGGATGGGCTGGGGGCACTTGGGAGACCTTGAGAAGGGTTGGAGATATTGGAGTAAGGGGACAATAACCGCAAAAATATTTTTCCTCTTAATGGAAGATTTCATTGGCCACAACTGTCTGTAAAAATAACGTCACTGGTTCCATTTGGTTCTCAAACCGAAAATTCATATTTTTAATTAGTAATATGTAAGGATATGTGCTCTGAGAGACAACATAGTAGAGGAAAGCTAGAGTAATCTTGTTTCCAGATAATTCGTAAATTATTTCTAAATTTCATTCAATAATGATTACAATTTATAATTTGTATTATGTACACAAAAAATAATTTTGAATTCAAAAATACAGAAAAGAAGGAATACTGGAGTAAATGAACTGCATTAATCACTTTAATTTCAAAACGTCATTACGTTCTCAAATTATGTTTTCTTTGCTAACCACTTTCAGCAAAATATATACGAATTGCCCAAAAAAACCAAACGTATGCATATGAAGAAAATCCACTTCTGCTTGCCACGAAAAATTAAAAGAAAAGTTAAAATGCGAAGAAACCGTCAACAATACAATCTAAACCGCCAAGAATGAGCGGGAGAAGCACATGGCATTGTTTCGAAAAAACGTGCCTTTCAGTACAATTGCAGACATGAGAGACAGTATGTGCCATCGTACCGAAAAACAAACAGCCTTGTAGTGGCAAAATAAGCAAAAAGCAAGTTGTTATACGTGTGAAAACCATGCCGTTTGCGATATAATTGAATACGCGTGACTAATCATTTCGTACTTTCGTTCACATGTAATTATTATTACACGATCATAATAGTTTACTTCATAGCCAATCTTTACTCTCAATCAGGGTCCTTACTGCAGCCGGGATAAGTGAGTCCGCTTGTCCACTTAGCCAGGTATACAGCAGCCCCTACGCCAAGCTCTGTGCGCCCCCCCCCCCGCACACTCAAGGCGCCATCAAATTCTCTTACGAGCAACCGCGCGTCTAAACGCTATTGCCCTCACGGCAGCCGCGCACGCCACCCACACGCGCCATCTGCGCCGCCGAGCAACACTCACGACTACTTGGCCCCGCGCCAGCGCACAACCCGCCACCCCTTGGCAATCACGCCTGCTGCACTCCGGCCACGGCACTTGTTGCTCCCCCGCCCCGGGCGCATTGGTGCGTCCGGGGCGCGCGCCAGCCCTTCCCACGACCCCCCCTCCCGGGGCCCGTTCCGGCACAGCTAAGCCGCGCTTCATCACCGGCCGCCTGCCCGGCCACCGCGATTGCTGAAAAATTCAATCGCCCCTGCTCGGCGGAACGGCAGGCCAGTGCCCTGCGGCGGCTGGGTGGGGGGGGACGACACCAGCAGCCGCGGGCGGCATCCGGAGGGTGAAGGGTGTGGGCAAGCGGGGGTTCCGGAAGCGGTGGTGCTAACGCAGGGGGTCCGACTTGGGGGAAGAAGTGTGGGCTGTAAGGTGCGTGGAGGACTTCGGCGGTGTGAGCGTGGATGGTTCGGGGAAGAGGTGGGGTGGCTAGTGCAGGAGGCCGGCCGAGGAGGAGGGTCGGGCCTGTGTAGGTGTGGTGGGGAGGCGACGTCGGTGTGAGCGTGGTGGTTCGGGGAAGAGGTGGTTGCTAGTGCCGGAGGGCCGCGCGAGGAGGAGGTGCGGGCTGCGTGAGGGTGTTGTGGAGGGACGTCGGGGTTGAGCGTGGTGTTCGGGGAAGAGGTGGGCTAGTGCAGGAGGGCCGGCCGGAGGAGGAAGGTGCGGGCTGGCCCGGGTGGTTGGGAGGAGGGTGGTGAGCCGGGTGCTGCGAAGCGTGGTGGATTTGGTTGGGAGAGGTGTGTGGCGGGCGCGGGTGCAGGTGGGTGGAGGTACAAGTGGTCAACAAAGAAAGACGTATCGAGGAAAAGGGTATGCAGGAAATGTTGCCAGGGAGCATTAGGAAGAATCGGAGGTGTGGTCGGGTGAGGGGAACGCCAAGAGGCTGGCTTAGATTGAATGTATTCTAGGGATGTTGGTGGCAATGAGATTGGAGTTGGCATGAGAAAAATCATAGAATTGGCATGGATAGTTTACATTTCAACTAACGGATGAACACTCCATTTATTCCATGTTATCAGTTCAAAAATATTGTTCGTTTAAAACACTTGTAGAAGTTATCTTCACATAAATCTGGGTACTTATGATTCCCCAATAAAAGTTATTCACGTAATGTTTATTTTTCATAATTTTTTATTAAAATAATAACAATTAACTGGACTACTACTCACGCTACTATCGTTTTTCCATGTCCGTCTTTTTATTGCCACTTCCCGATACAAATTCAATTCAATATGTTTTAGTGTTTAAGGTAGTTCTTACAAAACCACAGCGCTCGTCTTTAGTTCATATCATCATAATCTCTCTATAACCAGTCTTTGATTTGAGCGCCCTATAGCTTGCTTTCCCATAAATTATCATTTTATCATGGATCTAGAAAACCTCTGCAACGTTACAGATAGCACGTCAATATGTTCTTTTAGCTATCAATGTTTTACCAAAACTAATTTATTTTACAATAGCATATACGCTGTTTAGCGAGGACATGGGCAGAGGGGGTGGGCGGAGGGAAGGTGATGACGGACGAGGGACCGCGTCCGAGGCGATAGTGAAGGCGTGAGGCATGGAGTCAGCAGAGGCGAGGCCTTAGCTGAAGGATGAGAGTAGTTTCGGTCGTGGCGCGATCCTATTATCTCTGTCAAGAAACTATCAGCTGAAGTTAACTTTCAGGAATGAGGCGCTGGTTGAAGGCATCGGTTTGCTCATAAGAGACTTTAGGCACTAATCGCCCACAGTGATATCGCATCTACCCTATCATATATTGGTGGTTTCACAGAATTCGACTGGAAGATCATTATCAACTGAACATGTTCGTTTCAATATATATATATATTATAATATTAATCCCTGTATTGATATATATATATATATAATATATATAATATATAATATATATTATCGAAACGAAAGAACGTTTTCTGCATACTAACAATCCCCCAAAAATTGAGTTACTAATTCTAATTAAAAAGAAGCACTAATCGACTCAGTCGCTAGTAACGCGCCGCCGCCGCTTGCCACAACGGTTCAATCTGGGGGTAGATCGGACGAGGCGAAGTGACGGTGGGCAAGTATCGGCAGAGAGGCCGCGAGCGCAAGGACGGACGGCCTGTGGCTGCCACAAGCACGTTATAGTGATATTACCAAGCAGTTTGGAATGATTGTAGCCATAAGTGGGGATTCGGAGGTGATAAAAATTATAATCAGATTGATTAGAGAAATGGAAGTGCGCACACAGGACCGGGATCAGTAAAACATTAATACTGGAGTTTGAGTGCCGACAAGACCACGCGTTCCATTTCCGCCGGGTTGTGATGCAGCAGCGGGCCGCACCGTGCTAAACATTCGAGTGGGATGAGAAGACTGCTGAGATCGACAACTGCCGACTGGACGCACTTGCGCTTTGTGAAATTAAGTGATATGTTGACCATTGCTTGTACTGGGATGGGGTGGTGGACCCCGGCGAGCTCGTTGGGCCCATTGCATCGGGGCTAGCGAAGTCGACGCGCCGGAGGGAGATCGATTTCCCGACAACTTCGGGGCGGACCCGAGTTTGCCGAACACGCCGCCGCGTTGCCCACGGCGCCACCGGCTCGCCTCCAGCCTAGCGGTGACATCGAACCCTCAAGGTAGCGTTACTCGTGCACGAATCATTAAAGACCTTGCGCATGGCGTATTGTAAGAATTTTTGTATAGTAGTTCAATATTAAAGTTTAATTGAACAAAAGAGTTTTCTTCGATCATTCTTCAATGCGCGTTAAACCCTGGAACGCCATTCGCGAGAATGTACCCGTCCTTATATCAATTCTATTTGTCGTGAGAGTACCGTTTCCCAGGTACGTCACAATATATATATATATATATATATATATATATATATATATATACTTTTTATTATTACTAAATATTATCATAACCTATTATTTTTCATTATTATTGTCATATGAAGGCCCGAGTAATAATTGGCCAGAACAATTGAAAACTATTTCCGCAACTATCTGCTTTGGTAGAATATTACGTATGTGATAGTTTCTACAAAGCTTTTCGTAGGTCACAAGAAGTGCCTAACAATATGTAGCAATACGGAGCTATATTGAATATTGATGTGAGAAAGAAAGTGATCGTATAAAGTTTTCCTTATCCAGAATATTTTTTTTTATTCCACTGGTAATAAATGTTACTAGAAATGCAACATGCACCATAATTAGAGCTCATAACTGAAGATGAGATTATAAAACCTCTATTTTAACACCTTATGCGTTGGATAAAGTACTAATGAAGCCCCTTGGCAGGTTGGCTGCAGACCGGCCCGCTGTACATTCGGCCGAGCGCAACAACGCTGGCGGCGAGCAGAGGACGTCATTCACTCCCGTGGAGAGCGTGGCCCACAAATCCCCACGCAGGGAATATTGAAAACGGCGCAAATAGACGGATGTGGTGGTGACAACATCGATCAAAAACAATAATCCGCACTTGCGGATGCAAGTAGAAAGATGAATGGCTTTAAATCGATGTGCACAGGCTGCTCATATTTCATTCGCCCTCACCCCACTCCCCGCTTGGGACGGCCACAGTTCTCGCCCAGAAGGTTACTTTCATACGCACCCAAAGCCTCTTCCTCTCCTGCCCTCGCCCTCGCACAGCTCTCGCTGTCCCTTGGCCTCGTCCGCGTCGCCGCCCTCAGAATTACCTTCGCCTTTGCTTCTCCGCTACCATCCCATTGCCTCTCACCACTGCTGCAGCTTTGACTCGCTCTCGCTATCGACATCCTTGTCACCTCGCTGCAAACACCTCTCCCTCCCCCTCACTCTCCCCCTTTCTCTCTGCCTGTCTCTCTCTTCCTCTCTCTTTTTATCTATCTATCTATCTATCTTGCCAATCCCTGCGCTTGACGCCGCCCTTGTTCTTGTTCGACTTTGTCCTCACCATCAACATTGCCTGCGCTCTTGTTTTCACCCTTGCTCTTGACATCGCCCTCGCTCTCAACATTTCTCTCCATTTCTCTACCTTACGTTTTTCGTCTCGCTTTTAATGTACTCTGAATATGTATTGAGCGATTTACATTCTGACAGTAAATTTAAAGGAGATTTAGAATAAGTTTCAGTCATGCGATTGTCACGTTGGTGCGCCTGGGGCACCAAATACTAAAACATTTCCCAGAATTACGTTGGAGATAAACTTACTTTCTCGTACATTGTATCGTGAATAACGTGAAAAAAATTGAATTCGCTCTTGTCTACTATTTTGGGGAGGAGATCAGTTTGGAGAAGCAGCGGAGCACGCCAATGCTGCCGAAAACCGCGGGGGAAAGAGCAATAAACTGTGTTTTCGGGCTGGCGGCAGACCACGGCGGCCCGAGGGGGCCCGAGGGGGCCCGAGGGCTCTGCCAAAGGGCGAAGGATCGAGAGGGCGAGGGCCCCTCTTGCGCCTTCTAACGAGCGACGGCGCAGCGAAGGCGCCTCGCCAACTCTGTAACAAGCGGCGCTCGCGTTCGCGCAGCCGCACAAGCGCAGCAGCGAAGCCAGCGTGAAGTGTATAGAGCACGAAATTATTGTTCGGAGCATAAGCGTCGCAATGAGTCGACAAATGCGCAAAAAACGCTCTCTATTGTCGCCATGTAGTCTAGAAACTTCTCTCATTTTAAAAATGTATGGCGCTAAAAGTGTATCATCAGATGGTATAATTTTAAAAAAATATTTTAGTTTGCTGATACCCTCATCTAGGCTACAACCATTCACCGTGGATTTACAGCTTATCAGAGCGCCTTTCTGAAACTAAATTACGCGTCACCAAACCTAGTTAAGTGGTCCGCTTGTTACGAACTCTCCGTCCCGTATCCCTTTCAATTAATTCTCGCTCATCAATCGATGATTTGCTTTCCCCACATCTTGGCTGTCTGAGTTACCCAGTAGACCATCCTCGGACAGTTTATAGTTTAAAGTGAGATATCGGTGTAGATCATCTTTGAGTAACTCGGTGTGGGGGTGGATGATTGGTGTACTACATCTGAGAGTGCGTTATTTGAAATTGTGATAAAGTGTTCAGGCATAGCACAAACGATGAAAACATCCATGCCTTCCGCACGATTTATGCAGATAACAATTAAGTAATTAAATATACCTAGAATTCACAGATTTCTGAAGGTTCAATAGTACTAGCTAGCTATACTCATCCATACGAAATCATGAATTATGTTCATGTCAAATTGTTTACAACGCAGTCAGGTTGTTTCCTAGACGTCCAAGCAGAAAATAAACCGGAACTAGAATATTTGCTTCTCTTGCTCTGGATGACATATAGCAAGTATCTGTCAGCGGTGAAAGGGTCTATTCCCCCTTCCTGGACAAGTCGTAAGTGATGAATTCGGCGGTGCTTTCAGAAGGAAGGAACGGCGCCTGTTCGTCTGCATTGCTCAATCTCAGTGGCTCGCAATGAAAGAAAAACCGGAAAAATTTTTGGTAAAGCTTTGTTAGTTTATTGATTAAAATTATTTTAATATATTTTTGAAATTGTCAAATATGACATGAAACATTCAAAATTCAAGATGGTAAATTCAAGATAGCGGACTACAAAAATAAAACTTGTATTAAAGCAATAATGTTTAGTGAAACCAATAATTTTCTCCTAGACACTGAGTTCTAATATCCGATTAAATTCATGTCTTCTGAAAAGATTTCTGTCTTGATCAGTCCACCGACATCATTCCTTTTGAATGAGTCTACACAATAAGATTTCATACGGAAGAATGTTTCTGTCCATATGTTTTCCAGGACCTGCAAACTTTTTGTGTTGTTTCGGATAGTGTTTCGTTTAGATAATAGATGTTTAGGGAATTTCTTATTTATTAATTATGGATTTCGTCTGTTTTTGTTGCGTGTGCAACATATCTAAAAATTTCATTTCCGCTCATTTTCTTCTGTTGTTGGCAGAGAATGAGCAGGTTGCATACCTACACAGTCTGTAGGGTATTGCTAACTCTTTAAATAATTTCAACATAATTTTATACTATTATAGGAAAACCACAGATTATTTGGGACTTATTTCATGTTATATCTTTAACTGCTATTTATTATTTTATAATGTAATAAAGAAAATTAATCATGTCTTTTTGTATTCTCTTCTTTCAAACCAGCTTTTTACAATTCCAACATTGATGTAAATGTTTTCATACGTTTTCCGTATTCCATGAACCAAAGCCAAGATTAATTAATAAAAACCTAATGTATTTCTTTTATATTGAATAAAGTACCATGATTTTTATAATTCACATTAAAACTCAGTGTCCCCCTAAACGTTTTTCCAAACACAAATCCCCCCCCAAGAAACCCTATAACAAAATGATTATTTCCCTTCCTTCTTTGGCTGCGGCCCACTGTGGCCACATCAGCCTGCACTCCGCCGGTCCCGCCATTGCTTTGCCGCGCGCTTTTCTCTGGTCCGGCGGGCGGGCGGTGGCGCGGGGGGGGTGGCGCGGGGGGTGGCGCGGGGGGGGGGGGGGCGCGGGGGGGGGCGCGGGGGGGGCGCGGGGGCGCGGGGGGCGCGGGGGGGGGGCGGGGGGCGACGCGTGTCACGGAGCGACAAACCGCCGGCGCGCGAAATTCCCTCCATTCGCGATCAAACTTGCAGCGCTGCCGACGGCAAACGGCGGAAAGAGGTGTGATAAATGATGCCACCTTCACGTCGGTTGCCGCTTACGACTGTCTCGTGGGAAGTCACGGAACTTCTATTCTCGGACAGTTCGGGCGATCTTAAAATCTGTGGAATGAAAACTGCGTTATTGTTTTACGTTGAATGCTGTATTAGTGGAAACTTATTATGGCGGTACCATTTAATTTTGGGTCATTTCTGGTAATAAACTAAAAATGTGTTTTAAAATTAAACGGGAAAAGCCAGCAAGTAGATTTTCAAATTTGTTCAGGCTTTGTAGGGTGGATGGTAAAAGTAAACATATATCACGCCCTTCTTCTCTGGCTTAATGGCGATTTATTACCATGCATCTGTGTGTTCTCGTTCTAGAACATTCCACTGTTCTTTGGGTTTGTGTCTTGTGGTCATTTTCAATTTTCCTGTGTCTGGGACCACTACTAGCGCCTAAACCATAAGTATATTTTTTCCAAAATGAAGAAATACGAGTCAATCTGGCTCGAGTCACAACTTTGAGAATTTGAAAAACATTCTTCAAAATTTGGGTGTACTTAACATGAATCCCTTCGAACATTTTCAAAATTTTCTCAAAAACGGCTCCAAATTTTTTCTTTACATTTCTTGTGAAAATAAAGTAAAATTCACTTATAAATGAGCTATACATCCGATCTTTATGGTTAACTCTAAATTTTCGAAAATATCAAAAGTATGATTTTGTATTAGGTGTCATTCTACAACAACAAAATTAAAGATAGATATTATCCTTCAAATACAATTTGTTCTCCACAGTGAGTTTTTTATTAATGTCATAAACATTTTTTAAAAATTTTTGTAGTCTCTCGCGAATATTGAGTAAAATATGAGCAATGTTCAGAAATCACTAAAACAAAATTTTCTCAAAAATGGTTACAAATCTTTTCTTTAAACGTGTGGTAACGATAGTTCTAAATGTACACTACAAGATGACATAAACGCCTTATTGCTCTATTGTGTTGTTTTTTCAAAAATTACTAAAATGTAATTTTTGACTTGTCTCTCAAGTCGTTAATATTTATATTAGCGACAATTTGTTAACATTATTTTATTTACGAGTGTATGTGCTTTAAATAATGTTATATAACTGTTCTCGAAAACTCAACCGTTATCTGTGAAAACTAGCTCATAATTCCGAATTATCAGAAACGCTCAAATGCCATTTTCTCAAAAATGGTTCCAAAATTTTTCTTCAAACATTTCGAATGGATAGTTCTAATTGCACTCTTTGATATGACGTAAGTACATTTCGCTGTATTTAAAAAAATACACAAATGGAATTTTTTTAAAAGATTTCTCACGCCGTTGGTGTGTCCATTTCCAGCTATTTGTAAACACAATTATATGTATAAATTAAAGTACTTAAAATGATCACCAATGAAGTTTTTCGAAAACTCAAAATTTTTCTATGAAAAAGAGCTTCAATTTTCGAATTCATAGCAACGCTTAATGCCTTTTTTTTTAAAAAAAAAAAGACTCCTAATTTTTCAAAGAAAATTGCCATTTAGATCGAGGTTTTACTGTTCTTTAATAATTTTAAAATAATATTTCCGGTTTACAATTAGGAAACCGAAAATTAAAGAAATGTCAAAAAAATGTACTTTGGGCAGCCATAGATGGCAGCTGGCAAGTCCGAGGAGCTAGCCAAGACCAAAGAAATAGAAAAGCCAATACGGGAAGGTCTGTGCCATTCTGTAGCACCATTAGTTTTCTTTTTCCTGTAAGCAATCACATCCATTCTCGACATATGGTGTGCCATATGTTTAGTCTACAATTGCTTTCTTTCCATAATCTTCGAGTAAACAACCACCTATCCCTGATAACCAGCCGTCTTCATTTCCCGCGTCGTAAGTGCCCGGGAAGTCATGTTCCGCTGTGCTTGTGGCGCACGTCCCGGGCGGCGACGGCGAGTGGCCTGGAGGGCGCCGTTGCTGTTCTCGCCGGCCGCCCGGCCGCCTCTGCCAGGGGTCGCTCACCGTCGCCATGGCAACGCCCGGTCCGAGCTCCGGGCTGCAGCCCTCTCCAGACTGCATCGGGACTTCATTACTTCCTTACGCGCTCCGCGAGGGCTGGCGTTGGTTGGTCGATTGCGAAGAGCGGAGGCTGCTGACGTCACGATGAAAAAAAACGAATGTGCGGTCGCTTCCGCTTTCACCGAATAATCTAAAATACTTATGTATGTCTGTATTTTTACGCAATTTAAGATTAAATAAACGTTGTACGCAATTAAAAACAAAATTTTCATCTTGTATGTTTAGAAGACGAAGTCAATAACAAAACGTTTCCAGAGATTAAACACATTTAAAAAGAGAAAAAGTTAATAAGAGATGAAGAAAAATCTGCTTAAAAATAAGTTGTGAACACTGGAGGATTGCAGATAGAAGAGATACGAAAATCTTATCAACAAGCAGAAAAAAGTAAAAGAATGAATGACTATAGAAAAGAAAGGAAGACAAAGCATCAATGAAGAACTGAAACAGATGAAGAACTGAAATTAACTTCTGATTCGTAGCTAGTCGTAACGAGCAGGGAAAGAAGAGCATTAATGAAAAATAAGTAGATGGGATAATGAACTACTTATAATTTTTGCTTTATTTATATTTTTTATTGTTATTTTATAATTTAGAGTTAAATGATTCCATATCCATCGAAGTTTTTACAATGTTTTCGGCGTTCCAAAAAGAAGGAGCTAGGTAGATGTTCTTATTTTGCTTCCAGGTAGGAAAAATACACTTATTTAAATTAAAATTAGAAACATAAAGTTAACAATAATTGTATCTCTATTATTCTGTAAAATTCGTTCAACAACAAGGGAAATGAATGTGTACATTTTCTACCTGAGTTTGCATATATGAGGGTTTCTACTGTATGCAAGAAATTTGCATGCTTGCGCGCCATATACTTTATGTTTTTTATGCAACCAAGAAGCGATGTACAAAAGAGGGAATCTGTAAAAGCAATAATCGCTTCGTTTCGTTTGGAAGCCAAAGAGGATGTACCAGTTTTTAACTACCAATCAAAATTTGGCACAGTGATATTATGCGTTCGAAGGGGCTTCTGCGGCCGGAGTCAATGCATTCTTGGCTATCCGAAATGAGCCGCGTCTCAGTCAATTGTACTGATGTTTCGGCCAGTTATGGCCGAAACGTCAGTACAATTAACCGAGATACGTTATTTAACTTGTTGTTAGAATTAAAGCACAAAACCTAGAGTTAACGAAAATGTATTTCACACTTAATGTGGTGCGAATATAACAAATAATCTGAAGTGTTTACTCGATACGTCAAATTGTTCGTGACATCTCATAAAATAAATAACATTCATCAGGATGTTTTTCGCTTAATTATTTAAAGAAAGTGATGGGATATCCTTTTGTAGAATTGTTTTATGTATGTTACGTCAACAACAGAATGTAGATGAATGCAATCGAAAATAAGGCAAATGCTGAAGCATCATTCAGTATTCAAAACAAAGCCCCCTTTCAGTATGAAGGGGTGGATCCATAGACAAATTTTGGGAGGGGGTATTAAAAATGTTTTAGTCGAATGTGCCATATAACAGAATTTGTAGCACACTAGACTCAACTCATACTACGATACTATTTTCATTGTTTTAATGACTATCCGAAAATATCTTTGCTTGAAAGTTTCTGACACGTTCAAATTGATAGTTACTGAAAATGTTCCCTCATTTCCCTCTGCGTGGATCCGCGTGGCCTGTAGACTATAAGCAAATACACTACGAGTTGAGCATATGTAACGTATATAATATGATTCATATATTTTACGTTATATGTATAAATAAAATATCAAATGTATTAATTGCTCGGTACGATCTTGAAGAGATGAGGTATTTCAACCGTAAATATAGAACGCAATCACATTTGCATACGGCTTATCACGAGCTAATCAATTTGTGTCGAGTTACTTAATTATTATTTCAAAAACTTTAATATATTTCTTGATGTTTTGAGATGTTAAGTAACTCATAGAAAATACTACAATATACAGTAGAGTAAACCAAGTATAAATTATTATTCATTTTATTAATTTCTCTAAAAATTGCTGTTTTTACTTTTATCAGATATTCAATTTCCGTCAACATTCAGACAACTTACAATACACATGTTAAGAGGTAAACAGGATAAGAGAAGTTTAAAGAAATAAGATGAAGTTGATCCATCCATTTCACTTATAATTCAAAACATAAATTGTGGTTAGAGAAAATCCAAAGGCCTCTTACAAATATGCTAATTTATTTGCCTAATATTTGCTTAACTTAGAATAGTATATTGCGGCTGCGCGCTCTGTAGGATATCTTATGACGGGTCTGACCAGGTAATTGTATGCCGATCTGTATATTCTGCCCCACAACGGAATAATGAAAAAAATGGCGCACCCCAATCGAACGGTACAGTTAAGCTGTACTTGT
Source organism: Gryllus bimaculatus (assembly GCA_017312745.1). NCBI lineage: Eukaryota > Metazoa > Arthropoda > Insecta > Orthoptera > Gryllidae > Gryllus > Gryllus bimaculatus. The sequence continues at coordinate 169,916 of BOPP01000251.1, forward strand.
TCGCAGGGCGGAGTGAGTCGAAAGCGCGGAGGAGTGCAGGCCGAACAAGGAAGCGAGCGAGATTAGAGGTGGGATCTGTAACGGGGAAGGGAGAAAGTGACGGAGGTGGCGGGTTGTGGATACGAGTCACCGATAAACCCCGTTGTGGAGGATGAGTGAGAGTCAGAGTGGGGAGAACGAGAGCGAGTTCGAGGGCGAGAGCAAAACGAGGGGGAGATTGAAAACGAGTGCGACGGCGAGTGGGGAGGACGAAGGCGAGTGCGAGGGCGAGTGCGAGTGCGAGTGCGAGGGCAAGTGCGAGGGCGAGGGCGAGTGCGAGTGACAGGGCGAGTGCGAGGGCGAAACACCGCCGCGCCACGATCTGGAAGATTATGTCACGAAAATTGAGCACACGTGACATCAACTGCGTTCGCTGAGTTAATCCACAGGAAAGAGTTTTCTAAGAGTAAAGTTTCTGCCCGGTTTCGTGCCAATTATGAAATTTCGTATTTGGGACTGGCGGGTCTTTGGAATAGGGGTAGGGTCCCCCCCCTTTGTTAATCTGCACCAACTAAAAGCCCTATTTGGTGCATAAACTACCAACAACGCGAATCCCTCTACCCTTCTTGGGCATCTAAAGTACATATTATTTTGGGGTGGTTCCTCTTCAATTTTGGTCTTCTAAGCGGATAAAATTTTTTTTAATGCCCGGTGGAAACAATTTTCAAAGGTGGCTGATTCCGGGGAACTCGTTGTGAACACTTCAGAGAGTTGGGGCCACATGTAATGCTAAACACAAAAACTCCCCGTGTTTTTGGTTTAAAACTACAGCGACACGGCCGCCCACCGGTTTTTTCTCCCCGGCTGGAAATTCCATAACCCCTATATAGTCCCCATCGCGCCTTTTGGTTATGTTAATGATGATATAAACAATCTGGGGCAACCCCACAATAACTACACCCGTGTACCTATCCACACGTTCATGTTCGCTTGGAGGTTTTTTGGGAGTTTTCGCCCCGGATGCTCCCGGAAAGAGGATCGAAGTGATGGAGTGGTGCTCCATGGTTTCACAGGCTGTGGGCCAATTCGCGTCTGAGCTTGGCAACCTCTTCGATCTGACCTGAACCTTAGAAATTTGACCCTTCGTAGAACAAGTTATATATCTTAAATCTAAAAGATGAACTGCTTTGCTAATATGTGATGTTTGGTTCCCACGCAAGACCGTTAGCGCGCGCTAGGCCCGCTTAGAGACCTCGAACGACAGCTGGTGCGAAGCGTACAGCAAATGTTCCCGACGGCGGCAGTCCGACGGTTGACTGAACTGCGTAGCGCACCTCGCCTATAGCTGATGACGCCAATAAAAAGCTCAGGGAGGGCCGGAGTTTGCTACGTACGCGTGAAATTCCATGGGTTCCCCATGTCGGGTCCCGATAACCCCCCCGCCACACTGCGCATGGGCATACAAATACTTAAATAACAAGAGAGGCCAAGTCCCTGAGAACACAGGAATAGCCGGCAAGAACGGGGTTAATCCGACCACAAAATCGCAAAATACATACATACATACACACATATATCACATTCACAACCTACATACACAACACACGCACACACACACGTCACATTCCTGACACTTGGGGTTTCCCCTCTTAATAAGTCGAATGGTGGGAGATCTGTGTTATGACGTTCAATTACCAGAATTTTGGCGTGGTAAGGGTGTGGGGCCGGGTTCCCATTTACCCATGTCTCTTGTACCTGTTCTTTTACAATTTGGAAATGGCTACTGTCAATTTTTAAACGCGCGATCAAAAACCAAACAACACCTCAGCCAAGATCAATTCTTCCGCTCCTCGCCCGGCAATACCATGACGCAAAGGAGTGACGGCCTACCGCCCATAGACCAAGTGGCGAAAAATCAAGGCAATGGCAACATAAGCTCGAGTCCATATATAATCCCTTTTCCTTTCCCCACAAACAATTAAAATTGAGGCCGATACACCGCACATAAATTGCCCTCATTGGTTGAGTATTTCATGGTGTGTGTCATCTCCAATAACGTCATAAAGATGTCAATGGCCAAATTGAAAAATGTTAATTAATAAACGATTTTTGACATTTGGAAACATTATATTTAATTCGAAAATGGTGTATCATTTATTAAATCAGTTTAGAACAACGATCATTCTCAAATCCTCAACTTCGCCTCGCCTCTGTCTTTTTCCAACAACAACCGAAATGGTTCTTCTTTAGCCTATCTAAAATGAAGTCAGATTAATATGTCGGGGAGGACAAATCTTTTCCTCCACTCAGTGACTTGGGCATACGAGAAGGTGTTGTAATTCTTAGCTGAGAATTACAGATGTTACTAAATTAAACCTGGTCTACTGACATGACATTTATATGTTTTAAACAAAAGTAACATAAAAATGTGTAGCACTTCTTGTTTTTACAAGGAAACAGGAGTGTCAGTCACATTGTCGAAAAAGGATAGTTTTTTCACGAATTTTTATGCAGGAAAGCAGTTTGGTCCAGTTCCCTATTGGTTAGAGCTATGGGGATCTAAATGAATATGGCTTTAATGTGGCTCCAAATTATCTCTCAATCTCTTTTTGCACTTCAGTTGTACCACAGTACTTTAGCACTGCAACTCATTAATTTCATAATTGTCATTTCCAGCTATCAAGCACTAAGGCTTCCAACGCTCTCTTCTCTGCCATTCTCGAGACCCTATATAGAGTACTTGTTATTTGTTGAAGCGAATATATTCTAGTTGCGAATGCATATACTCGTGCTTTCTATGAGTATGTACTCCCAATCGCTTCTTCTGGAATCGCATTCAACGCTTTTTGTCACAGTCAAGCTCGTGCGAGTCGGCAGACGAGACGTATGTCACGTCTATATTGTTGTAAGTGTCGTCCCCTTACCGTTAAGCTTCCATGAGAATCTCCCTTTCAAATTCACGCAGATCGCAGGATGTTGAGCAGTGTAGTGTTCATCAAAGAGAGTGGCGCTCTATCGCAAGGCCTCTGAGCGATCAACCGCTACTCGGTGCGGTTCACATTTCGCTCCTCGTGGACATTAGAGCTTAGGCTGTTTTCAGAGCACTGGTGTAATTGCGTAAGTCTCGTGTCGCGCTCAGCGATGAGTTTTCGCACATTCCAGCGCGATCGGTTTTGTCTGTCATCGCACGGTCGGGCATGCTGATAATATATATTCAGTAGGACGAACAGATATATCTTGAGGACGTTGAGAGTTCGCGGCAATCGACTATATATGATTACTAGCCGGACATCGAACACGTGAGGAGCACGACAACGCGTAGTTGTGACTCCAACGCAGCATATTCGAAATGTGTTTTTAGGTCCTTCTGTAGTGCGTCCCCAGTTTTTTTTTTTGGCCGCCCTTAGCCCTCTTTGGTTCTACTGCGTTGCTTCCCTTGGCTTCCTGGAGCTCCCTACATGTTTAAGCAGTTCTCTCTCTCTCGTTCTTGATATTGTGCTCTTCAATTGTCACTACCACACACTCGTTCGAGCGGCAGTACACTTATCAGGTTCACGCTCTCACTCGCCGTGTATTTGTCGCCAGACTTGCGGCCCAGGTTCTTGAGCTCAGCCCAACCTTTACAGGCAATCAGTCTTTCTGTTACAGCGCGTTCCCGATCAGATTTGGTCATTTATTTGTGTCTCCGATTAATCGATGATAGATATGGACAGACTGTTGTGTTTGATGAGGCATGTCGCGCCGACCCTCTTGCCTAGCCTATACTTACTCTTGCTGTTACGCTAATGCTCTCTCTCTTGTCAACTATGATCAGATCAGTAGGATCGTTGTGTACGAGGACTTAGAGATACTATTGTTCAGATGGCGTCGCCGTGTTAATGTGCTTGTTCCAGCTGCTTGCCAAATTTCCGGTAACCTATGGTTCCCCTCTTCGAGGCCTATTCGGGTCTGTCCTCTCCCAATTTCCAACCACTTCGTATATGGGTTGTGGGCCACAGACAGCGAATGACCAGATCGGCTTCCCCCAGATGTCTTCTTTGTAACTTTGGGGGAAAGCCTTGGACTCTTTTCGTATCAATCTTTACAGCGCCCTTTGCCTTTGACATATTCCTGTTTTAATGCTTTTGATTTTGTTAAAAAAAGAGAATCTTCTGGCTTGCTTCTCGTAGTGCAATTCCTGTAGCGTCGAAGCGTTTTGTTAACGCCAAAAGCTTTTGTCCGTAGGGTGTCATATGTTTATTTTGAATTCAAGGGCTCTGTGCTTCGTATGTATTTTTGTATTGATAAGGATGTTATTGGACCTTGTCTTCTACCGTTTTTCTGGAGGTATTTCTTTTTAAATGTTGTGAGGTCTCCCAATATTTTATAGTAGCTATTTCCTATTCGATTCAACAGCCATTGTCCAGAGTGGCTTTCTTTTTCTTAACTCGATCCATTGTGGGGCAGTTTGCTACGCGGGCTGGAAAGGAGCTGAGCACCGTTAAATCTTGGAAGCCAAAGGGAGCACAATAATTGGTGTGTGTACTTCTTCGAAAGATGGTCTTTGTTGTAGATGTTGATAGGCGTACTTTCTCATTGAAGACGGCCTGATTGCTCTTTGATAATTTCTTCAGACGATTTTGTCTGGAAATGGATAGCGGTTCAGTGGGTCGTTTCCTTTCTAAATTCCGTAAGTGCGAACCAACAAATTTATTGCGATTTGCACCGTCTTTCACTACTCTTATCAATCCATATTTCTGACATGTTGTCATTGTCATCTTGAGTTAGGAAAGCTGATACTCTCCATTTGCCACTCAGATTACAGATTTCTGGAAAGTTAAGCATTTTTTGTTATTGGTAAATTATTATTATGTATTTATATTATTTTATTATTAATTATTATTATTAAACAGCTGCTACTTCTAGTAGAGGCGCCTCTTGTGACTGTGGGACGCGAGTGCGGAGGGGCGAGGGTACAGTTACCGTGACGTGGGTTGCTGGTCCACCTCGGGCGAAGACTGGCGCGCGCGCTGGCAGAGACGAGCTTAGGGCGGCGGGCGGGGGCGGGGCGGCGTGCGGTGTGGCGCGGAAGGAGCCACGGGGCGCGGGCGGTGCGCGGCGGCGGCCGGGACGCCAGCGGCAGCAGCGGGACGCGCCGCAGTCGAGCGTACGGCGGCGCCGGGAGAGGGGCGCCGCGCCGGCGCCCGGGCGGGGCCAAGGCGGGCGCGGCGCACCACCTTGGGGAAGCGTGCGGGACAGGCGGGCCCGTGAGCTGGGCTGCCGCGCGCCGGGGCTGGCGGCGGCGCGCTCCGGGGTGAGGCCGGGTGGGCCGGGGCCAGGGCTTTGAGCGCGCGGCCCCGCCGCCTCTGCCGCTTGCCGTCGCGGCTCAGCGAGAAGCGCTTGGGGCTCAGGCTGAGGCTCGCCACGCTGGTTCCGTGGCCCAGGTATGGTCTGGGCAGCGAGTTTGAAGGACGCTCATTCCTGGGGACGGGGGCGGGCGCGCCGCCGGGGGCCTCCGGCGCCGCACGGCAGA
>BOPP01000251.1:175431-200071 GCA_017312745.1 Gryllus bimaculatus
GGGCGAATTGCGTAGGGAGAGGCGAGTGCGAAGTGCGAGTGCGAGTGCGAGTGGTGCGAGGGCGAGGGCGAGTGCGAGGGGAGGGGGCGAGGGCAAGTGCGAGTGCGAGTGGCGAGTGCGGGCGATTTGCGAAGGCGAGGCGAGGGCGAGGGCTAGTGCGAGCGGCGAAAGGCGGGGGCGAAGGCGAGGGCGGGGCGAACGCGCGAGGTGATCTCGCGTGGGGGAGGGGGAGGGTGCGCGTGGGGGCGGGCGTGAGTTTGGGACGGCGCACGAAGGTGGCTTGCTCGCTTCGCCTTTGTGAAATCGCCACGCAAAGGAAAGGCCCCCCCTCATTTGGAACAGCGTTTGCCAACCGCCGTCGAAGTGGGACGCAGCTACTAAGCGACGCATGGGCAGTGCTGATGTTTTTCATTTCGGAGAATGCCTTTAGGGCTTGCGATCGCGCAGAGCTCGGCGGTTTATGTAAATAAAAGGAACCTGAGGAAGCGTTTTATACACAGCTATCTCACAACAATAATGGTTATGACAACTCGTTTGAAGCAATTAAGGCATTTCCTGCATGAAAAAACAATATATCATTCGGTGTCTTACCATTCAAGTTGTTAATATTTTCACGGACTGACGCCATATTTAAGACATGAAACTCTAAAAGCTTTATTTCGAACTAATGTGTCCTACTTTTATAAAGTCAGTAATCATCGTCACATTATCGTCATCATCACAGCCCATTGTTTCTCCTTGACTTCCGGAAGTAATGGGTTGCCTGATAGGACGAGCATGGTAGCCAGACCAAAATGCTAGTACTCAAAATTACAGCAATATCGATTTGTGTCAGGTTGTGTTGGACACAGTCAGTGTTGAAATACAAATTGGTGACTCTCCAACACCAAATTAGAAGTTCCATCATTTTCAAAGTTTCGTAATTTTTTAACATACAATAATTTATTACACAGGCCAACCAAGGACCAGGAAAATTATTGGCACTAATCAAAAATAGCGATGATATTAACTCATAAAAAGAGTCGCGCAAGCGTATTGGTTAGAACACCATACGTTTGCTAAACCTGGAGAAACTTGGCAGAGGCTGGGGATTTTTTATCCGGTGATGAACCTATCACAGGTTGGTCAAGATCCTAGCCTCTTCTCCAAATGAGTAATCATAATTCATTGGCTTTAATTAGCAGTAAATATTTCGGTAAAAGGTATCTCGGTTGAACAAGACGCGTTTCCAAACGTCATTTTCACCTCACTTCAGAAGATACAACTGAGAGTCCCGTGGCATCCTTTGCTCAGCAGGGCCATAAAGTAGCAAAGAAACAGGCAAAAGCAAGACCCTAACGAGAAGGTTAAACCTGGCAGTAATGCAAGTGCACAGAGTACATAATTAAATATTATTACAATGTAGTTACGCAAATATCGCTTTAAAATATCATTAAAATATTTTTGGAATGTTTGCTTAGCCTTTGTGGTGATATGGCAGCTAATATTAAAGTTTCAAGATCGTTTTCATTCTTTTTAATTTATATTACTATATGCTCTAAAGAAAAAAATGTTTTGTAAATTATTTTAGCCATTATTTATATATATTATTATTATTATTATTATTATTATTATTATTATTTTACATTATTCAAGTATCTACTGGTCGGTATGTCCAACACTACACACACAGGTATTGATGACCAGGTGGTGTGGTTGCTTTAAACTGAAGGTTCAGATGGGCTTCTGACAATACGGCATGTATTCAAAATTATAGTCTTTGGCATATTATATACATTCCTGGTATCCAAGTGAAGACACTCCAGTGCCCGAAGTGTCACTTTTCGGGATCACTAGCGGACCCCGTAGCTTGATATTATATAGGCACACGTTGTTCAATTTACTGAAGTTTCACTGGAGTTGCGCACTTCATAGGCGAAGATCGGTAATACTTCTGCATCTTCTCTTGATATTTCCCGATATATGTTGTGGTATTTGGAATATGACCTATATTGATAAGGAAAACCTGCTGTTGGTTGATTCATATGTACGTTATATGGGTCTATTGGCCTTGCCGACATGTCTGTCAGTGATAATGGAAAACGACTCCAGTAGAGTGTGTGCTCAATACTTTCAAGCACATTCGAGGCACATTTTTATAATACTGGCACGGGAAGAGGCGAAGTAAGCCCGTTCTCAATGCCACATAATTGGTGGACTGCTTCGCCAGTTCATACATGCCTCTCATTGTATTGGCAACTGTGCGTGGCTGCTACATCGCACTTGTCACGTGTTGGATGTTTTCTGCTTTGCAGCCCTCACAGATCTTCTAAACAACGAGTCGGAATGAATGGTAGAATCTCTCCGAATGTATTTCTGTAGTTCATGTTGGCAACCACTTGGTCCAGGATAGCCTATCATGAAGGCATCTGTTCTCCCGGAAAGAGATGGAGCCACGCGTGCGACGCAGGAGATGTCGGACTACTGGTTTACTCAGTTTCGTGAGGGTACCTTCAAATTTATAACTTGCATTTGACTCGTGAATGATATTCACTCTCCTGCACTTATACAAACCGAATTTTCATCTTGATGTCCAGTGGAACTTCTCCGTTACGCTTATATTAGTTGCTCGCATATTTGACTCTGCAGGGTCCTGTCAATAGAGCTTCAGGGTCATCCATGCAAAAGAAGATGTGAGACACGAAGGAAGAGTTGAGTTTACCCTTTTAAAGAGCGATTCCATAATTAGATGAAGTACGAGTAGAGAGGGGATTCAAGGCTCAACAGGGCAGGCACCCGACGGCGCAGCCTCTGCGCACACAGCCGCGCTCAGCGCTCGCCGCCCCTCGGCCCCCGCGCAGCGCGCAGCGCCCGCCGCCCAGGAGCCACGCGCCCGCCAACGCCCTTTCGCAAATCCTAACGGCGATTCGACATGCGGCCAAGTGTGTCGTCACTGCCCCTCATTGCTCTTAGGACTCGGGAAGGCAAAGGCCCTTTCACAAATCCTAACAGCGATTCGACATGCGGCCAAGTGTGTCGTTACTGCTCCTCATTGCTCTTACGACTCGGGAAGGCAAAGGCCCTTTCACACATCCTAACAGCGATTCGACATGCGGCCAAGTGTGTCGTCACTGCCCCTCATCACTTTTAAACGTCTCTGCAATGCAAAGGCTCACTCACTTTCAGACAGGCTATTTCATAAATCCTAACCACGATTCAACAAGCGACGATGTGTTTTGTTACTGCTCCAGCAATACTCATACACTCCCAGTAAGGGTTTTTCTCAATTTACTGAATGATCCGTTAGTACGGGCTATGTAGTGGACGTAGAACAGAATAACGATTTTCCAATGAACATGTAGTGGAAATACATTATAACAATGTTACATATATGTCATTTGCCTCTCATAAGTAAGCAACGAATCGTGGGCTGATGTTGTGTAAGTCACAAACTATTCAAAGAGATTTCATGTATCTACGAAATGCCAATTCAGGATGACTTCCCTATCTTGTAGGGGTAAATGTCCTAAGCTTAATTTCGTTATATGAAATTTTCCATCAAATGTTTATTTTCAAAATACAATCAACTTCGAACATCTTACGTACTCTAAAAGTTCTTAACATTTATTTTAAAACATTCTGTGTACAAAATTCATCAACAGTGTCGTCAAAGACATCCCCGTTTAGTATATTGTTGTTTAGTATATGGTTTCTCTCCGTACTATAAACAAACGTTTAAAAACAAATCAATAGGCGAACTGATTATGCCTCACACATACAAATGTTTAAAATAACAAACATTCATTTCACATATAGATTTTGGATAAAGCAATCAGCCATTGTTCAAGAAAGAGACATAAAAAGACGGAACAACATTATGAAGGTTCATAGTGTAAAACTATGAAAAATAACTCTGTAGAAATTATTCAGGCGTGAGTACTGTTCACGAGAAAATCATATTAATTAAAAAATGTGCACTTAAATAGGTTAATTTTAAGATTTCAAGCACATCGAATACATTATAAAAAACAAAGATGAAGGACGTTGAGGCGATGGGGCTAGACTGTCACAACATCAGAAACGACGTCATCTGTCCTATACGACCTCGCAATAGCCGGCGCCCAGCTGCAGTCCAGCACGTCTTTCCCATGGTATAGGCGTTGACTCATCGACTACCCAAGAGGACGGTCGGAATCGATATATCACTCCAGAATAGACAGACGTCAATGCTCCCATTGAGACCAACTGAGGAGTGGATTTTCAAATGCGGCCATGTACTTCCATGGCATTACCAATACCATTAACCTGTGTCAATTTGTCTTTTTTCTTCCAAAGTACTTTTCAGATTGTCAATTGCTATCTCATTAAACAAGAACTACATTATATTGACCACTACTGATAAACAAGCTATATTCACAGCAATTACACAAATAAAGAAGATGAGCTATTGTAAACAAGAGTGCAAATAAACCTTATTATAATTCGTACAAATGCCATTCGCTTGTACCCTTCATTTCAATATTTTCACTGCCACTCCCGGAAATTATTGCATTGTGTTTATTCGAAACAATAAACATTGAAAAGCTTTCACTTTGAATAATTTTTATAAATGATAAAATCAACGTTTCTGAATGGGGCTATATTTATGAGAAAAGTGTATAAAATCATAATTTGTTAAAAATTCACTAAATTATTTTAATTACGCCAATCGTAAAGATATCGTCGGCCAGTAACGAGGAAACAAAAGGTCATTTTTATGATATCATTAGAGATAAAAGAAGGTCACTCACATAAAAAAGATTAAAAGATGATCATATTTAGATATAAGAAAGTTTATTTTATTCATAAGATTAATTACGATTCTTATTGGAGAATGCTATGCGGTTTCAGTTCCTCATCTGACTTTTTTATTCGTTTCTACTCTCGTGTGTTCTTCGGTTGAGGCGCACGCGCTCCTGGCGGCGGCGCGGAGAACTACTTGTTCTGAGGTAATAATAAATAAAATCGTAATTGAATTTTACTAAAAATTAAAATAATAATAAATTAATAAATATAAATATAATCGCATATTACACACAAGACGAAAATGCTTCATTCACTCGAGAAAGACCTCACCCCCTTCTCTCATCGCCGGTGAGGAAATACTTTAATATCGAAGGCAAAGGAACATTTATCAACAAGCGCAATAAATAACAAGTACCGTTGTAAGTCGAAAAACAATGTTGAATGGAGTGAATTAGAGATATATGTGCACTGTTAAAAATAAATGACCATGTATTTTACGTTATTTTTTCAATTTTATATTATTTATTTAAAGTGATGCAGTGGCCGTTTCCCAATGGGCCAGATGAATTACCCCAACTGCAATAGGGACGAAGCCGATCTCACGAACGAAACATCGTAAATGAATTATAAGGGGGAGAATACTTTATCCAACATATGACGCTGTAGGAGGAAACTGGTCACAGTAATCGATATGATAATTTAATACCCATGTACGGCATAATTTTAAATATTGTTCATTTCAATTGTGTCATCTATTCCCTTTCTCGGAACACAATTCGATTATACATCGCAATAGACGGGAAGTCACTATAGCACCAATTGACTACTCTGAACGCACAATAGTCTACGTTGAATCCTCTAAAAACACAAGAAGGTGGCAATCAATAAGTTCTCGTGTCAGTTTACGAGATCGTAAAAACTGAGACGTCGAGGATACTGTCATGGGAAGTTTCCTGGTAGGAATGCTGTAAATTGAAATATTGTTAAACATACTTTCTGATGTAGAGTCAAGGAATCTTTGGGGTCTTCTCTTTGACGTCTTGGAAATTTGGGAAAAGTGCTGACAAAGCAAAGTGCGGAATAAAAAGATAAGAAAATGAAGGTAGGGGTGGATGTGTGTAGAAGTGAAAAGGGAATGAATGGATATGAAGAACAAAGTATGAGACTGAACTGGAGGGAAGGGAAGAGGAGAAAATGGAGTAGAGGAGAATGAAGAATACAAGTAATTGACATGAATTGCTGTTTCAGTAATTACTTAAAAATTGAAATTACCTGTTTCATTCAGAACACTGTTTCTCTCAGAGACTGCGAAAATCATTTGTTTTTGTACGTCTATCTTTTAGTTGCTTTTATACATCTATGTAATATTCTACATTTCTAATTAATATACCATAGTTTGTCATTCGTCTATTTCTATTCGAATATCATGAGCTTGTGTTGCAATTTTTATCATGATCATCTTTGTGAAATAAATAAGTTAATGTTTTATTTCCACTAGCTTTTCTATTACTGATAGAAAGTTGTCATCTCTGTAATTATTCATTAAGAAAGTAAATAAAATAATTAAGGGTATTCTAAGAACACTGAGCCTGAAGTAACTAAATAAATTCAATCTCTCGTTATATTCTATCACTAAATATATTGTTACGTATTAGGATTACAAATATTCAATATTTAAGCAAGTTAATCTAAAATTACGCATCAAAGCAAATCTAAACAGATAGTTATAATTTCAAGATTTTAAAAGCTTAAGTGAACAAAGCAGTACAAAGCATTTCAAAACCGACCACTTACGCACGATTCATTAACATAATACATGTCTATTCATTTGCGTTTTGTAATTACAATCGACAGACGGAAGAAGCAGCAATGCTTCCACATCAAAAGGCGCCGTTGCCTGCATAACGATTTCATAGCAGCAGATGCGTTTGATTGTGGCGCGCTGCATCGGGGATAATGGCGCGGGGGGCGATGCAACTGGAGAGAAGCCTTGGCCTGATCCCTGCGGGAGCGATAATGCCAGCGGCTCCACACAGGCTGCGGCGCAGACAGAGGGCCCCAAAGGGCTTTGTTGCCCATCTATGCTCTCCACCCCACTCTCCTCTCTCTTCCCTGTCGCTCGCATTCCAATTCGCACAATTTCGCCAATCCTCATCCTACCCTCTCGCGCCTCTTCATGCTCTCCGCCATTCTTCGTCCTTCACGCACCTCTTTCTCCCGTCACCCCATCTGCTCGGCCTGCTTCCTTCTGGCCTCCGCCTCCGCGCGCCCGTCTGCCCGCCAACGCCCGCGCGACCGCCGCGCCACGCCGACCGACTCACCGCTCCTTGCTCTGTGGCATGCGCCAAGCCTCAGGGGATATAACTTTTCGGGTTTGTGAAAATGCATATTATTAGAGTATTATGCCTCATAATTTATACCTGCTGGTAGCTTAGAAGTAAATAAAGGCGCTTAAACAGTTGGAGGGATGGCTACCGCCTCGACGGGTGGGTTGCTGGAGAAATAATGCTTCTCTTCCATTTTACTTACATATGTTAGCCGTGGTTTATCCCTTAAACATGCGTGTTAAATTTGGATGACGCCTTTCAAGGGATATTTTCACTTAATGGAAACAACGATGCTTCTTGCACCGTGTTGGATGATCGTTGCTGTAGAGTCGTTTCTCGTGCTTCTTTCGGTCAGAGGCATCAACGTCTCAACGTGTGTCCAATGTGTTTCCTCTTCAACGTCTAACGAAAAAAAACTTTCCTAACTTATTTTTCTCTCGAACTGAAGGCAGAAGCTCTGTAATCTTTATATTAACATATTTAGTGAATTGGAAATACATTGTAAGAAAAATCGCCAAATTGTAGTGCTCCGCGTATGAATGTATCAAAGTCGACATAAATATTTATTTCTCTATTCATTTGCGTCAAAACCGGCAATTGCTGTATGGATATGTTAGTTGGGGAGGGGGACTTTCAATTATGTTCAGAAGTAAAAAAAAAAATAACAAAAACAAGGAAGCATCTCGTTACTTTATGGACCAAGGAAAGCTGACCTACAAACACAAATCAATATGAGATACATATGGCAAAACATACGGTTTCATAATGAAGTACACCAGTTAGAAATGTAATCAAGTGAATAAAACGACCAGACTAAGAAGTTCAGAGATATTTTACTTCAAAACGAACAGTAATCTATTGTGTTACATTTCTATTGTCCAAAAATCAATTCTACGCAGCAATTCTGCACACAGATTTTCAACAATCACCACTTTCCCTTACCTTTGTGAAGCAAAACAATCACATATTTGTTAGTGCAAAGTGCCTGCAAACAGGAAGCACTAGAGGGCAGCGAGGGCACGCGCGAGCCAGAGCCGTGATTGCAGTGACAGCCAAACCGAACTAATGCCGGGAGAGGGTTCGGGGGCGGTCGCTGCGGCAAGGAGTGGGGGTGGGGCCAGGGCGCCGATGAGGAGGGAGGAGACGGGCGGGTGCCCGCATACTCCCCATCACTCCCCTCTCCCCCTCTCTGCCCTTTTGTTATGTGCATTACACGGGCGAGGGCAAACGCAATGTGTGTTCCGTCTCTGGTTCCAGAGCTGGGCATTGTCAGAAAATCTAACCAATTACTCTTGTTTTGATCGCTTCGTCAGCTCTGAGAGGTATTGTTAAATACGGTGTTACATTAACGTCTGTTCTAAATTAAAAACAGCCTTATTTCCTGACCTAATAGAATTTCTATCATTGTACTTTCTGTGTTACAAAAGAGATAATGTAACAGATACGTGAATTGCGAATTGTAGGTGATGTGAAAACACACTGTTAAAGTTCAGTCCTACGTAAGGCGACTGGTAGAAATTTCACGATGACTTCTGGCTGATGACCTTTGGCATTTTACAGAACATCTCTTAACGATTAAAAAATCCACAACCTTCTTATGACACAGCAATTGGAAACGGCACTGTAACTTTCTTGGCAAACAGACTTTGTAACTTCGATGTTTGCGCGATTTCGTCGCATGAACGCACTCGAGTCTAGTTTCTCGCGAAGTAACTTATTTCCCATCATTTCCGAAAGCATTTTCCTCATAAAAAAATTCACTGAAGATATATTTTTTTTTAAATCGCCTAGCGCAATAGTCGTTTCTGTTCAAGCGTGAATTCACAATTATCAATCTTGAGTTTTTTTTCTTCCACTGTACATCTAAAAGAACAGCGGGAAGCTACATTACAAGAACAGTGGTTTTACGTTCTGGTGGTTTCTTTGCAAAACTACTTACGTTTGTATAATAAATTGTGTTGATTCCGAAATCGCTACAAATTTTTCAGCTCTTGTAATTTTTGCTCCTTCTAGACATAATAAATCGTTCTTGGCCGACATCGTGTCTGTAATGCACGTCGGGTCGAGAGAATCGGTACGACCTGGACACCATCCAGTAGACATTTCGTTGATTTACTCTTGCACGTTGCCTCGTATCTGCTTTTGTGCTTTCTTTCCCTCGCGAGCTTTACAAATGATGGTACGAGTAAAACTTGCTCAGATTACTACCATAGGGAGTTTTTGCTTGCTCGTGTACATTTGAAAGATTCACATTTGTTTTTCTGCCCTCGACTGAGTAGACCTTGAAACCCATTCGAGTATTCTTGGAAACGAAACAAACATAAGGCAAATAGTTTTATATATATATATATATATATATATATATATATTTTTGTAATTATTGATATTACTAAAGTTTTCAACCACATTCAACGATTCAGTTTTTAGAAAGCTAAGAGTTATTCCTTGGCTTGCGAAAATTCCTCAAGTCTTGTGGATTTATCGGCTTTTCGAACGCACTCCGTGATATTAACTTTGCAAATCTGTGCAGTCAGCCCAATCGGATTGAGCGCGTGCTTTTTTCACACGAGCGCACACGAAAGTCCGGCGCACGGCTGCGACTGACGCCGAAGCACGCGCTCGAAGACCCCCCCCCCACTCCTCTCACGCCCTCGCCAGTGTCCGACCCCTCCACGCCCACGCCCCGCCCGCCGCCCGCTGCTCCGGGTCCCAGACTTCACGCGCTACTCGTCTCTGCTCCGTCACCCCCGCTCATCCCCGCTCATCCACGCTCATCCACGCTCATCCACGCTCCGACCCACCACGCGCCACGCCGAGAATTGCAGGGCGCCGTCGTCGCGTGGTAAATGTCCCTCGCCGGTCGCGCGAGCTCCGAGCGCGAGGCGATAATGGCGTGTCGCAATACAGTGGGTGGAACGACATTTATACTCGGACAAAATAAGCAGGCTCAAAATATTATTTAAATCGAGTTATACATCAGTACATGCTCAATCGTTCAAATATTTATTCTTGGCAACGGTTACATAATATTAAAATAATGCAACTTTTATCCTCCGAATACTCCAGCAATAGCTCAAACGCTACAACTGGAAAATACCCCAAAACTACTTGCATTTTCACCAAAAATGTAAAAAGTAAAAAGTATAATGATTTAAAGATATGATATCGAAAAAAGAGCTCATTACAAATAAATATATAGCTTGAATACTATTGAAGATGTATGATAAGTTTACAACAAAAAACAATCTTTGTTACTCACATAACTCAAAATTTTGCAAAGACTATAAATATTCGAAAACATATACCTCAAATAATTTAAATATCAAATAATACATTCTTATTATCAAATGTCTAACAAATTGATTGAATTAAGTAATATTTATCTTTAATGGCGTAGGGAAGTGAACAAATTTTCAACTTCCGCAGTTTCGAAGTTCCAGAGGTTTTAATTAAAATGTTACCACAAAGTTTAAACAACAAATTGCAGTCTTTTGAGTAATTGGTGTTAAATTCTTTTTTTTCCTACGTACTATGTTCTTGTGTAGTAAAGAGAAAGTATTGTAGAGATTCAGAGGAAAGGAGCGATTTTTTGTTAGAAAAGCTGATATTGTGGGGCTCTGATATCGAGAAAATGAATTCATCTTGATTCCAAATATATTAAATTATTTTCTCTAATACGTTGCATAATCAGAATCCATGCTGTCTCCGTTCTTGAACCCGAAAACTCAATTATGTCAAAACATGTCTGTCCGTCCGACTCTGTACGATTAGCGTCTAATGATTTACTCCAAAACTGACATTTCCCGTACGATCAGCCGTAAGTCTTTGCCGAATTTGAATCGGATAATTAATGTTTGAGAGTACTTTCCATAAAGCTTTAAGAACATTCTCAATTATTTTTTTCAAAAAATGGTTTCAAATATTTGAATTATTTTCTTTCTCGGTAGATCAAGAGACTCTTAAAAATGAGACAGGTATTATTTTCGTTAAAGTTTCTGAATTTCCGAAAGCTGCAAAAGTTTGAAATGTTTTCGTCGTCTTCGTGCAGCAACATTGAAGATAAAGATTTTTTCCTTAATAAAATCTCTTCCTCAAAAAACTGTAATGTACACTTGTTTCGAAAATTTAAGTCGTTTTTGTGTTATTTTCAATAAAATATTTTTAAAAATTCTGGAAATTGGTTATAATGTTTTTCTTTAATTTTTTGGCGAAGAAAACAAAGTGCGCTTATATAGTACCCAATGTCCCATTATCGAAAATTGTAAAACAAATTGGTATTGTAAATCTACAACATTTATGATAGACTTTTTACTTAATGAAGTCTGTTCTAAAGAATAGCTATTTCAAAACGATTGTGTTAATTGTATTGGGAAAATGAAGTTTTGGGGTAAGTTTTGCTTGAAGTGAAGGTAATTTAAAAAAATATATTTCCTCTAAAGTGGCAATTTTTAATTTTATTCCTCGAAAAGAACAAAGTACATTTACAAAACGGCACAATTTCCGATTTCATTAAACATTCTGAATTTTTCAAACATGCAAAAGATCCAATTAATGCAAGAAATATATGTTGTTGTAGCACCACATGTTTTTAAATTTCATGATTTTACTCAAAAACTATTCATATTTTGAAAAATACATACTTACGTTATTTAAAGATCCATATTTGTAAAAATATTCATATAATATTTTTTATATTCAGTTATGTAGTTAATTCAGTGCATTTAAAATGTTTTAACTTGCAATTTTCTACATTTTCGGCTTTTTAAGAAAAATAAAATATGATAATTTTTTAAAACATACATTGCTCTATATCAGAAAAGAAATTAAAGAATTTGGAAACATTTTGAGAAAAGTGTCCTAGAGACCCTTTGTAAAGTACCCTCGAAAACTAAAAGATCTATTTGGAATCGGAGGACTGATATCCTCTATGTCAATGTGAGAAAATTAAATTTGGTGAACATTCTGTTTAGGTGCAAGTAACGTTCTGTTTTAGGTGCAAGTAATGTTCACACACGGACAAATTGTGAGACGAATGTTTTGAAAAAGAGGTTTATCTCTCAGGGAGCCCAATACCATGTATTCGAAAAACTAATAATACAGTTGACCAAATTACACCGGAAGAGTCAGGCAGGGTTCTATTGATATTTGAGAAAGTTTCTTTGAATTCAATTGAATTTGCGTGAGAAACCTTTTCTAGGAAATTGATTTTTTCGTAACTTCCCAGAGCTGAATTACAACTCTGTGCTTTGCCGGAGGCGCGCCCTGCGTTGGTGTTGGGTGTGGGAAGCCGCCCGGCGCAGCGGCGCGATTCTCCTGCTTCCATTCGCGCGGAAAGCACAGAAGGCACCTCGTGGCCGCCTCCCCCGCCCCAAAGCACAGCCACGGCGGACTACAGCTTGGTGGGAGCTACATTAGTTTTTGTGTATATTGTTAATGAAGGGCGCCTTGTAAAATCAGAGCTTTGTGAATCGCTTATGTTAAAAAGGGCACTTGAACACGTATCTTTGTTTAAAAAATTATTTTTAAAATGTGATGCAAGTGCCGCAAACAGTTATATTCGAGATATATAATAGAGAATTCAAATGAAGATACAAACAATGTTATAAGTGTATCTGACAAAATTAGCAACATATGCATCCACTCTCTTTTCATATTTAGTCGAGATGATTTGGGAGTATGGTATTAGCAAAACTTTCTATTTTTTATTGTTGTTGTAGGATATCTGGGATTTTTCGAATCGTAGCCAAATCTTCAGGATAGTTTTCACTCCATAGTTAAATCATCTCTTGCCTTAAAAAAATGCGGATCATAATTCTTACGTAATTGCCTGTCCAAAACGATAACAAGGTTGTGATACATAAAAATCACTTAGTCGCGTAATAATAATAATAATAATAATAATAATAATAATAATAATAATAATAATTATTATTATTACTATTATTATTATTACTATTATTATTATTATTAGCCTGTTCATATCCCTTAGTAGGGCAAAGGACACATACATTGAAAGATATTTTAAAATAAACTAGATAGCTTGTTAGTAACTAGGTTGTCTTATTTTCCTGTTCACTTCTCACTTCTTATTACCGTCTAATTATCACTTCACTATCAATTTTGACTACCCCTGCTGTACTGGTCCATTGTCTTCCTAATCTTACTACGTCACCTGACCATCGTGTTTTCTTACATTTCCTTTTGAGAATTTATTATCACTCCTACAGCCTTTCTAATTACATTAGTATGATATTAGTATAGATTAGTATAATACAATCATGACATTACTATTAATACAATATCCTTGAATATTTCATTCCAAATTGTTATTACATTCCCTTTTCGTTACTCTTTTAAGGTAAGTGCCTGCCGTAAAATCAAAAGTTGTAGCAATGAATCAAAAGTTTGAACTTTGTCTGCCCCGAGTTGCAATTTCCGTACATTGTGCGGCTCTGCGCGTGACTACAGCCCCGATTAGAGTGCGCGGTCGATACAGCTCACACCCGCGGCCACGCACTCTCGAGCACGGAACCCCACGACTCCTCACAAAAACTACGGCGCCTCATGAAAACTCGGGCTCTCTCCCTCCTGATTGCAAGGCCTTATAAAAAGTAGGGTGCTTCTTGAAACTCGGTCTCACTTAGTGACTGATTGCGAGGCATTATAAAAAGTACTGTGCTTCGTGAAAACTGACTCATTCGGTGACTGATTTTGAATCCTCATGACATTTTCGTGGGTTTACAAACACTCACTGTATTTCGGCGGCTACGTCTCATGCTTCATGAAACCTTGGTCTCACACGGAGAATATTTTGAGGTATAATAAAAACCAAACTGTTTCTGGAAACTCGGGCTGAAAAGCGTGATGGTGCAGCCCTTCTCGTACAGCGCATGATTGCGAGGTCTTGTAGGAGGCTCGCATGCTGAGTTATGAAAGCTAGCTCTCATTCCGAGGCTAAATGCGAAGTCTTATCGAGTGCATGGCACTTCGTTAAAACTAACTCTCACTCTGCATCTGATTAAGGGATCTCATGAAACGTACCACTACTTAATGTAAACTTCGTCTCACTCGGTGGTTGACTGAAAAACGTTATCATCAAGAACATTTGTCTCTAAGACGAGTATTCATTCGCCGTTCAATACATATTTATTTGGTTTAGGATTGCGGAAAAGTTTGGAAGCCTTATCTTGAAATGAAATTTGAATAATGTTGGCGTTAAGTATGGTACTGAAGTAGATGAATATTTGGGCAAATTAAAGCATATCATTTAGATCACATAGCTCAACAATAGACGTGCCAAACTCTGCATAAAATTTGTGAAAACTATCCTTTTTCGACAATACCTGACACTCCTGTCCTTGTAAAAACAAAGTCTACACATTTTTATGTACTTTGTAACATATAAATGTATTCGTAGACCCAAGTAATTTAGTACATCTGTAATTACTAAAATAACACTTATCCCAAGTCCACTAGTAAAAATTTGTCCTCCGACATATTAATACTTCATTAGCAGTAAAGAAAGCATTAGGTTGTTGAAAAGAAGAGGCAGGAAGTTGAGATTGAGAAAATCGTTGTCTAAACTGATTAATAATGATACAATTTTCGAATAAATATAATGTTTCAATTCAAAATGATAATTAACATTCAATTATTACATCTTATGACGTTATTGGAGATACACACACCATAAAATACTCAACATGCGCAATTATGTGGTGTATGCCAATTTTATGTTTGTTTGTGAGAAAAATATACTTGAATCAGCTTATGCCATTTGCCTTATGCCATTGGTCTAGGCGGTGGCCGTCCTTCCTGGCGTCTTAGTCCCGAGGACGGAAGATTGATCGTGGCTGAGGTGTGTGGGTTTTTGATCGTCGTAAAATTGACAGTAGCCATTTCAAATTGTAAAAGAACATGTACAAAAGACATGTAAATGAACCCCGGCCACACCTTCAGCAAATTTAATTGACGTCATAACCAGATTCCACATTCGCTTATAGAGGGGAGACCCCAAGTGTGTGTGTGTGTGTGTGTGTGTATGTATGTGTATATGTGTGTATGTATGTATGTATGTATGTATTTGGCATTTGTGGGTCGGATTAACCCCGTTTTGCCGGCTACCTGTGTTCTCAGACTTGGACCCCTCTTGTTATTTATTATCCATGGCGGGGGGGGGGGTTATGGACGACATGTGGAACCATGGAATTTCACCGTACGTAGCAAACTCGGCCTCCCTGAGCTTTTTATTGCGTCACTCAGCTATAGGCAAGTGCGCTACAGTTCAGTCAACCGACACTGCCGCCGCGGAACATTTGCTACCCTTCCGCACCGCCGTCGGGTCCTCTAAGCGCCTAGCGCGCGCTCTGCCGGGAACAAACATCCACAATATAGCAAGCAGGTTCATCTTAGATTTAAGTAAACTTTGTTCACAAGTCAATTCTAAGGTCAGTCAATAGGAAGAGTTCCAAGTAGACGAATGCCACAGCCTGAAATCATGCACCACTCCATCCTCGTCTCTTTCCGGAGCATCCGGGCGAACTCCAAAACCCAACAACATGAAGTGAGTCAGGTGAGTTTGGTTGCCCCAGATGTTATAATTACATACCCAAGGCATGGCTATGTTATAATTTCCAGCGAAAACGGTGCGGCCGCTGTTAACAACACGGAGTTTTGTTACATTACATGGCAAGTGATAAAGATCCCTGGAACGCCACTTGAAAATTTCACCGGCATTTAAATTTACCCTTAAGACAAAAACACCAATGCAAAGTTCGCGTTTTAGTTATCACAATGGCTGCAGATACAAGACCCTACGCTATCCAGAGGTCAAATCGAAAGTCACAATTGGCACAAACGGCAAACTACTCTAGAAAACTCTTTCCTGTGATTAACTCAGCGAAGCAGTTATTCACGTGCTTCAATTTTTGACATTCCCTGATCTGGCCTAAATATTGTCAAGCTATTGTTCTCCGATGCCTAAGGCTTCTCCAAATGGAATTGTTTGTTATAACCAATCCCTTCTTTAAGGTGCCACTCGAGAAGGTCGGTTCCTAAATTAATTCGGGCAAGTCAGCCGCTACAGTCATTCGCCTCGGTAGGGTAATGAAAGTGTTCCTCCCACTGGACGAATGGAGATTGGACGCTGACCTACACGTCTGTTTGCGGCGTATTTCCTTCTCCAGGTATCTCCCCAGCGGAGCACTGGCAAAGCCGCGACATCCTTTATTCCCCCAAAATCTGAGGTTAGGCGGTGCGTGGAAGTAGTGTGTGGGGGGAGAGCATTCGAGAAGGAAGAAAAAAGAAAAATTGCGCGCGGCTTGTGGTCCGTTTCTTAAGGTGCAGCACCGGTATTCATCTGGAATTGATCGGAGAATCCACGAGGAACAACAGATCAGAGCAGCCGGTCGCTTGAATTCTTCTTCGTACAGAGGCTGATTTCTACCTGGCTATGTAGACGGTGACAATCCTAGAATCGGAAACCGCCCCGTCGGGACTCGAACGAAGTCCTCCCGGTCAGAGTCGCTGCACAGCCAGTGGCAATGGTGGCGCGCCGGAGAAACAAACAACTCGTGAATAGCATTTTGTTTGGGCCCATGAATGTACTTGTGTGTGGTCCTGCTAGGCTGGCGGTTGGATTCAAACACGTTGAGAAGACCTCCCTGAACATTTTATTCAACTCGCACAGAAAGTAGGGCAATGCATCCGCGTCTGACACGGAGTGTGTCGTTCGCTCGTGAAGTACTGTGTGGGAATTTGTCCAACCCGCCTCCGCCCTCACCACACATTCTATCGCAGCTGACACCATTTTGACAGCTCAGACATCACAGCAGCACCATTCACAACCTCAATAGCACTTGTCACCGATATATGTCCAGCCTCTCACCACATTGCCACCGTTCTCATCGTCTTCTCCCTGCCCTATCACTCCCTTGCCATCGCTGCTACCACTCTGACTCTGCCATTGACCTGCCACCACAGTGACATCGTAGTCACAACTCTGAAATATCCCTCACACCTCTGGCTCCGCCATCTCGCCGCTCTGTCACCAACATTTATCATCACCTTTTCGCCTTCTAATCCCCATTTCTCTTCTTCCCTTTCTCGCCCCCATCTCACAACCCTATCACCATCCCCTTATAACACTGCTGCCAATCCTAATTGATACCAATCATCCAGGGTGCTTCGAGAAGGCATGTGAGTTGATTGCTCTCAAGAAAATGTAACTCTTAATTGGTTCAGTTCTCTAAAGCTACAGTCTGTTATTGATATGAAATTGCTTTATTACCATAATTATAAACGTTTAATATCAACATTTTCTAACTAGCTACTTTATATTGCCATAGTTATAAACATTTAATGAGAACATTTTCTATTAATTCTAAAGTCTATATAAAATATATAAATGGCGAAAACATTAATGTCAAATATATATCCACAATAATTAAAAAGCAATGACATGGAGACTTGCTAAGAAAGAATGAATAATAAAGAAGCAAGAGAGCGAGCTTGAAGTAATAAAACTCGCAGAACATAACAAGAAATCACCTGAACTTGTGATATGATGATATTGTGATACCCGCATTCAAAATTTCTAATTTTCTGATCAAATGTTTATTGCATCTTCTGCCCCCGATATATCTCTGAAATCAAGCGTGAAGGTTTTTTAACCGCTTACAGAGTTTTGATACTTGGTGCAAAACCTACCAAAGTTAAATATAAAGGTCACAAGCACAGAATTGTCGAACATAATTATTTAAATTAATGTTTATATTTCAAATTAATATTACATCAAAGAAAATATTTATTAAAGAACAATATCACGTCCATAAAGTTCGTTCACATTTGTGCAGATTACTAACACAAATGTCATCTCTATTTCACACGTCTCTCATCGCCGTTGCTTAGTTATTCCGTTTTATCCCACTCATCAACAATGCCTGGAAGCCAGCCGTTTGTGTCATCCCTTTGTGGCACACTACCCTCAAAAAGCAGAGCCATTTTCATCACTCATATAACGATCGTAACCTGGTCGCGCCAACTGATCAATGGTTGTTTTCGCATCATTCATTTTGCTCTTTGAACCCCAGCAAAACCTCCATTTGGAAGTCCGTCCTCCCCTCCCCCCGCCCCCGTCCCCGCTTTGCTTTTTTTCCCTGCAACCTCTTTCCGGAAGAGATTGCGGCGTTCATGAATAACACGTGCTGAGACTTTTCTGTGTCGTCGGAAACACTCTGTGGTATGTAGTTTATGTTCCGATTCCTTTGACCAGAGGAAAACAGCTACAGCTTCTCCTCCTACTTCCGAATCACGGCAACAAGAGACTAAATATTGCAGACATTTTGAAAAGACATGATCCGCCACAACAAGTTTAGATTTGTGCAGCGCGGCAACACAGAGAAAAAAACTTCCCTCTATACTATAGTCTTCGTTAGCTCCAACCTTAAGTCACATTATCAAAAAAGTTCTATTCACATTCCCAAAACTTTATTACACGGAATACTTAATAAATAATTCGTTTATAGTAGAAGTACTAACAAATAATTTAAGACCTGTAGTACTTTCCGCTATGATTACAGTAAGTATCCGTCTTGACATGAAGTTTCAAGTTTCAATCTCTTTGTCATTCTAACTTCCATTGTCGTCGTTGATGTCTCTTCATACAATAATATAATTTGTTAGAGGTATTTATTTTGTGGCCAGTCATTTATTTTTCCCTAACCCTTTCCTCCCTTTGCATTTTATTTTTTTCCACAAAATAAGTGAATTAATGAAATGTGTGTTAACTTCATGATTTGATTTCTATGTTTTCAATGTAAAGTGATGTACATAATTATCAATTATAATAGTGTAATTATTTATAATGATTAAAAATTAATTATAATTTATTATAATTAATCAAAGTATCTTCACAAAATAAGCTAACATTTTTTGTATTAAAAAATTATTTTGTTTAGAACACCTTCCTTTGAACTTGTTAAACATTGAAATTAATAATACTTTAATTACACTATTTCCATCTTTAAAATTATGTTGAGGGTTTAAATGGTCATTGCACTTTAGAATGAGACTGTACGTTATATATTTAAACATTCTGCAAGTCATATTCAGTAACAACTATCTCCAATTCGACCTCACAACAAGAAACCCACTCTGTAGCAGCATTAGTTTGGTTTTAGATGATCGGTTAATAGTTCCAATTCGGATTCGGTATCAACCGGTAAAGGGCAGCTTATTTCATAGTTCCGTTCGAAGACGGGGAGTGACAGCTCCATCGCCACGATTCGCCTCATCAGCCCTGGCACCGACAGACAGCGCGCCCCGCGGCGAGAAGCGGCTTCGGGCGATCAAGCGACAGTCGACTGCGCTCTCGCAGCAGCCACGCGCGTTATCAGACCGGGACTTCACTTCCAGTTAAAAAGCGAACGCCGCGCCGCGCCGCGCCCCGGGTGGCGGGGGAGGGGCGGGAGAAGTGAGGGGCCGGGAGGGGAGGGAGGGGAGGGGAGGGACGAATGAGGCGGCTGGGCGGGAGGGGACTGGTTGGAGAGCGGGAGGGAATGGGAGGGGAAGGGTGGGCGGAGAGGAGGGGCTGAGGGGAGGGGGAGGGAAATGGAGGGTGGGGGAGGGAGAGAGGGAGAGAGGGGAGAGGCAGGGCGGGGCTAAAGCGGCTATTTGCGGGAGCAGCTGTTTGCGGCAAAGGCAGGGGCAAGAGCAGGATTTAAGCGCCTTCTATAGTCGCTCTCTTGGCCGAGCTGACTAATCACGTCCTCTTCATTGGGGTGGAGAGACTTCCGCTGAAAGTGAGAGCAAGATGCCACGGCAACTCGCTCCGAGCTTCACTTTGTAGCGTTGTCGGCCCTCATAAACCCTATCCGAGCAATCAGGATCTGTCAGACTCCGTAAAATCCCTTCAGTGTTACGTTTACCAAGAAAGAAGAATGATGGAATTTGATCCCTTTTGCGTTCGCTATAACTCATGTGCATCCCGCTATAGTTTTAGAGCGGTGTACAAAAAATGAATGCTGAGTTTATAGTTGTAATGATAAATAATAATCTGCCTGAGTACAATCATTGCGACATATTATTTTATATCCCGTCTATTCCATTTCGGACAAATGTTTTTGTAAGAAAAGAACTCGGTTTTTACCCTGTCCCCCATGTCATGAAAGTGTATTTTCAATATCGAAATCCTTTAGGAGCACCGTCTTTTTTGGTAAGTTGTTAGATTTCTTAAATATTCGCCTGGAAACAAGATTGATTGTTTCGTGATTTCGGGCGCGTCAACTGCTGAGATCATTCGCGTCGTAAGTGTAGTGCATGCATTTTTGTCAGTGAGCTGCCGCCAAAGGGCGAGATCCGGCGCCGACCCACTACGGCTTGCGAGGACTTTCCTGAACCAGCGGGGCACCGCCCAGACAGGATTCCAAGCTCCAAGCTCCCGTCTGGACGCCCCACAAGTGTGCTCCATAGTGTAGTGCATATGAGTGTAAATGTGTGTAAGTGTTTAGGATACGTCACGAAAACGAAAGGAATATTGCGTGCGGCCCGTGATCCATATGTTAGGGTACTGCTCTGGTATTTGCCTGGTGATAATCGGAGAAACTACGGAAAACTACATATCAGAGCACCAGGACGCGGGTGATTTCGTCCTAGCTTTGTAGATGCAGTGGGAAATCGGCCCCCACCAAGACTCGACCCCTGGGACGCGACGGCCGGAGGCTACAACGCCATCGCTTGCGCTGAGCCACCCTTGTCGGTGGCATGCCAAAAAGGAGCCTATTGGTATTTAGTATTTAATCTGTATCAATATCAAAGCTTCACATATTCTTTGATTCATTGATCATATTACTGTGCATGTATTTTACTAGCTTCATTAGAGCCATCTCCAATACGATAATTTCGGAAAATATCATCAAATAGAAAGAAATGTAATTATTTTTAAAGGAAGTTTCTAATTATCTATTAATCGAATTTTTTCACAGGATTAATTATAAACAGGCGAGGAAGAAATGAGCTACGCAATGTGTTTAACCTTCCTAATGGGTCTAGCTCGAACCCACTTTCTACATTTTAATAAATAGGATGGAAAACATTATGTCGGAGTGTCGTTTATTTTTTAATGTGTTCATTGTGCAATACCCATTTTTTGCAGAATAAGAAAGAGTTTTTAAATTACAAGTTTACAAATTACCAAGTTTTAACGTAAAAAGTAATTTGTTCATTAGAGTTCAAGATTAAATCTTTTCTTCGTGTTTGACATGATACGAACACTTGTTCCAACTCCGAAGATAATACTGTAGTGCAGTAGTTGTTAGCGAGTAACGAAAATGTTGTAAAGAAGCGGTCAATAAATGTATGTAAATAGTATTGAGCGTGTAGAAAAAGAGTAGTGGCAAAAGTTGAATGTAGACGAAAATAAAATTAATTTCATATGGTGTCAGGAGATATTGTATTAATGTACAATTCATTTTGAAGAAATTCAATTCAAAATTATACAGAATCTGAAAACTTTAATTTCCAATAAATATATTAAATATTTATCATCTTATTCCTTAAATAAAAAAGTTTTATTGGTTAAAAATAATAAAAGTTACTTACTTCTTTGTGGTTCGCACATACCCCTCCTGGCATTGCACGCATGTTCAATAATGTGGCATTATGATGGATAATAAAAATGTTTAAAATAAGCAAGTACAAGCAGTAACTTCTAAAAACATAATGTAATAAATTACTCATATCGATTTATGAATAATACTCAAAAAACATTCATAATCAATATTTCTATCTTAAAGAATTTGGTACTTCGATGTCCCGCTTGTCTGGTTACGTCAAAAACACATTCCCCCAAAATAGTTGAAGACAACAAAATCAATATTTTTTTCATAATCACAATGAATCATATTGTATCCGGGTAAAATTTGGAATTCACTTGAATCAGTCAAGTAACTTTGGTACTATATCTAACAGTCGTACATCTACGAACTTCACAATTAACAATACGAATTGTAATTTATTATGTTTTTCCTATATCCTACAAATGTACAGCACCATACCAAACGTGTGGTGCGTATGATTGCAAACACTTTTACATAAAAACTATCGAGTCTTGTAGCGTAACATGTTCCGTGGGAGAGCCTACCCTCAAGAGGTAAGTGAGTACACTAAGGCACATCTGAAACATTGTTCCTAAAGTAATGGCAGAGCCACACACGCAGTAAGGCCAACTCAAATAAAGTACTTTCTTCGCACTATGAACTTGACTTTCAGCCTTTCTGTGTCGAGTGCTTGGCTCTCTCCTGTGAAATGTGTGTGGCTAGTGTCAGAAAGGGCAAAAACAGACAGGCAATAAAATGAAAAGTTGAACGTATCAGATTGAAAAGTATCAGATTCATGCGCTGAAACATTTTCGAGTGAAGGATAGACAAGATCTGTACTCGAAACGAGAGAGAGTGAGGGAGAGAGAGAGAGAGAGAGAGAGAGAGAGAGTGTGTGTGTGTGTTCTCACACGTTTCAGTCCCCGTAATTAACTTTGCCTGTTCGCATGTGCCTCTCTCGTCGCTCTCGGACTAGTTAGACCAGACCACACCAGAGCAGAGCAAAGCGGATTAGGGTCGCTGAGTACAGTTAACAGTTTTCTCCTTTTTGTTAGCAAAATCGTGTAACTTTTACTGCCACGTTTATCTAATATATAAAAATCAATGTTTGTTCGTATTTTATGCTTCTGATCACCTGATTGCGATAATTGCATCTGATCGCGTACCGTTCATCTGATTGCGATAAACCGTTATCAAATTATTGCTTGCACTTGCACAAGGATACACAAGTATAACTGGAATGTGAATATGTCTTTCACACATAGATGCAAAACGGGGGCGTTTATGATGACTCAAGCGTCCCAAAACAGAAGCACTCGCAACCCGCCGCACACTCAAGTATTAAGCAGGTCTGCGCTGCATATTCTTCTCATGAGATTGTGAAATATTGGCTGGAATTATTACTTGAACGTCATCTCGGACAAGTAAATTAAATTTTCCCAAGAGTGTCAGAGAAAATGCATGCCCAAACTTGAGGTAGAACGTTTTAACAATAGGTTAAATTACTTGACAACCAGGTGCAAACCTCGCCATAGAACAAACCCATACTCTCGAGAAAGTCTTTCGTCTATTAAAGTTTTTGCAGAGCGTAGCGTAAAACGTAATTAACAATCACGCGACCAGTGGCGTGTGAAGTGAAGTGTGATTGTTAATTGCTATAGCGAAGCAGTGTCGGATCCACTTGTATGAAGACAGTTTTGTAATGTTTCAAAAAATCGATATCGACATTTTGACGAAAATACGCGTTTTGGGAACCGTATTCGCGAAGACGTGCTTTTTATATGTCTGCCCGCGTCTCTGTCCGCGTTCAGGGACTACACTAGCACTAGCACTCTCGATTGCTTTAGCCACACTCCAAGAATTTGAAATGAATCTTTTGCATTACTAAAGAAAGACATTTCTTAAAACAATCTATTCTTCACCTCATCCAGAGTCGCGAGTGCATTGGAGGCTGAAGCACGGGTATCAAAAGGCATCATCAGGGTTAGGCCGTTAGTAATTATTAATGATTGTCCTACTAATTTAACGAAAATTAGATTATCAAGAGAGTTGTAATTATTTTTAATTTATTTTCTATGATCATAATTCTATTTACAATAGGAGCATTTACACGGGTCAGATAGTAATCAGCTACACTCATGTGTCCGTTGTTAACTCACTGTCAGAGTGAGTGAATGTCTCGTGTTACTAGGCAAGTCGAATGCTTCGGTCATCAGTCCCGTGTATGCAGTGCGCGTTCCATACGGGAGATGGTATTGCTCCCATCGCGGAATGCGATGTCTGGCGCACACCCACACGTCGGTTGCCGGTCCTCCTGTCATCTGCCCCTTCGCGGCACCTCAGCAGCCAGGATGAGCTCAAAGCTCCCCACGAGCCTTTCTGCGGGCGGAAGCGCAGTTCATGGAAATGAAATGTGCAAGGAGAAGTAGTGACAAGGATGAGGAAGGGGAGATCGAGCGCGGTTCGCAGCTCGCTTGGTTAAGATGCTTCTTCGGTATTCACCTGTCATTGATCGGAGACAGCACGGCACTGAGCGGAGCTGAAAGAATTCTCCACAGACCGGTTAAATTAGACCTAGGTATATAAGTATTGTTGAAAATTCTCCACCGACAAGACTTGCTCCCTCAGACCTCTTCAAAAGGCAAAGTTGGAGCACGGAGCTATCTCAGCCGGACACGATGACGTATCTTTCAGTTCAGCTTTCGGGACACATGAATTGCCATTCCACACATGTAGGTCTACTGGTAGGAAACTGAGAGTTTTTCGGATTCCTCGCGACATTTAAAGATAATTCTCGAAAAACCGTGGTTTTGGGATTTGATCCACGTGAATAAATAATTATACTTTGCTCAAAGTTCTCCTCATGGTTCCCGCTTCCCGCCTCGCTCTCAACCCGCACCCCGCTCCCGCCCTGCTCCCTGCCGTGCTCCCCGTACCTTCCCACCCACGCTCCCG
>BOPP01000251.1:200263-214409 GCA_017312745.1 Gryllus bimaculatus
CCCCGCCCCGGCCTCACGCTCCTCCTCGGGGCGCGCCGAGACATCGCGCTTTCGCGACGCGTAAAACCTCCGGCGACGGCGACTATCGCGGCGGGCGCGGAGGAGGAGCCGCCGACGCCAAGCCGTTCTTCACGCAGATCAATAAGGGACCTGTTGCTGAACAGGCGCCCGAGCGGCGGCGCGGGGCGCGGCGAGGAGTGCCGTGGCGGGGCCGCAATATACACCCAGCGATGGGGTGCAAACGGCAGGGATTTACAAGCAGGTCCGCGAGGAATGTTTTAGAACGGATGGAATATTGGCTTAGGGCCCCTGAAGTTATTACGGAGGGTATATAGGGTAAGGTGGGGCGAGGTAAGGTGAGGGATGGTAAGGTAGGAATATGGTGTATGGATGGTACTCTCAAAGGCACGTGTAACTTCCCAACCACAAAAACTTTTTTTTTGTTGTAAAAAATTCACTTAAATTGATCATTTTATATCATAATAATATCTTTATTATTTCATTACTTCTATTTGAAGAACATTCTACAGATATGAATTTTGAAACAATGTAATACATGATTATACCATTATGCACGAAATAGCATCAATACGCGGAAATATCCGACGGGAAAATAAGTAGAGAAATTAACAGTCCGGTACAAATACTTCTGTCATTAATTCGGTATGTGGAGGGATCAATTTACAATTTTTCTTTCAGAACAAATGGTATGTAGTCTGAAACATAATACGACTGTATACTGTAAATGTATTTTGTGTAAAAATTCAGTTTAAAAACGTAAAACCGACTTCAAAATATAGCTAAAAAATAATTTTGACGATATATACGTAGTATTACATTTCGGGATGATACTTTTGCGTGGATTGGATTGATTTGACTGATTATTTTATTTTTTCCTTGCCTGTGAACTGCTATTGGCGTTAGTTTCGTAAGTCCAGAGCATGTTATACCGGCTAAAGTTGCTTAATGCTATGAGATCACTGCATCTGTCGTTACTGCAGTAGCTTTAAACATTATATTGTCAATCTCCTTGCATGATAATTATACAGCCACCATGTGTATCCATTATGTCCTAAAATAGTGAAGCATAAATTAAAGAAGCCATAAAATTGTCAGATTTATCTTGCAACGGAAGGTGGTGAATAATACTAGACTTTTTCTCATGTAGCAGGTATATCTTAATAAATCATTTTCAAAATTTGTTGTGAATGAAAGTTCCTCATTAGGGGTGGGAAACAGTACACGGGAGTGATAAGAGTAACGAAACGTAGATGCCAGAACAAGAGGCTGTGTGCGTGCGTAGGAGGAGTTTGAGGACACGTTCCTGCAGGGTCTTTTCCTTGCAGATGCGGTAAGATGCAAGGTGAGGTCGAGGAGGGCGGAGAGTTTTGCATTGCAGAACAGCTCGATCTCGCTTGTCATTTGCATATTAGTTTGCAGCAGAGTGTGGGAAGGCGGTATTCTTCTTGACTGTAGGTTTTTGTGCTCGACACCGCATCTTTGTTTCATGTGATTACATGGCTATATTTTCTCTCTTAATTGAAAACCAACGATCAGGAGATTACAAATTGTGAATTCACGCAGATTGAATCAAATGTCTTCGGGCAAGGCCCAAAGACACCAAATAGATGCACAAATAATACGATAAGCTATTAAGTAAAGAGAAGGAAAATACAATGAACTACATAAGAGAATAATGATATTGTTACGAGTCTAATATGAAGAAAGGCTGGTGTCATTCAGAGGCTAAAAATTGTAAAGATATATGTAAGGTTAATTATGAGATAATTCTCACGTTATTGATCATTTCATGCAAATGGATGTCTAAGTGACAAAAGTTGACAGAGAGACATTGAATTAAACATATTAAGTTTTCCATGACGTGACATTGAAAAACATGTTTTACACTGCTCAGTTTATTTACCTTCGTTACATAATCACGAGCATTTAAATAAGTCCCAAAAGAACAATAGACTTTTTAAAAATAAAATGATGATTAACGAAAAGGTTTCTTCTTCTGATAAATTATTAGAAACTTAAATATGATTGTATGTTATGCTCGTATATTAAGGGTAGTTCTCCTTACTTTCCTTTCGAGTCTCTTCCCATTTTTATGTGCATCATTTTCCTTTGAAAAGTATTCAAAGTATGAAGATAGAAATATTTCATTTAAGTTGTTTCACCCAAAAATTCACTTTCACATTTCCAGTTCACATCACAGTTTGAAAAAGACATACAACGAATACGACGAAAACATACAACATTCACATTATCAATCCGGATTATTTAAATAAAAATGCGTACCTCAGCGTCAAAATAAATTACAACTAGTAGTTCATTTATTCGGTGATTCGCAGGATCACAGATCATGTTTTGAGTTCGTGAACCAACGGAGAGGTATTATCAATTAATGAAGCCCATGTAAACACCATACTCAAGCCCGTGCGTACCATTTACAACGGTCATGTTAGAACAACCTCAGAGCAGATTAGAGAAAACTAAGGATTTGATATTAAAGATTGATCGCAATTTCGGCGCCTTCCAATGAAAAATAACAGTGCAATACATAAAACCCAGAAACGCCTATAACGCATGCCAGGTTTACCGTCTTTCTCACGTTGCTAAAGTGAAATTAATCCTTCCCACGAAATTCGGAGGGTGTCAAATGACGTTTTCTCTGTGGTTTCAGCGTTATTTACTTGCAAACGCTATGTAGATGATCTAACTACAGTTAAGCGCGATGTGACGTCAACGCTCGAATCCACCTGTCCCTAACGCCAGTGCGCAATTGCTAATTAGCGGTCGCGACTCTGGAGGCCGTAGTGCGGCTTGGGGGGGGGGAGGAAAGGGGGGGAATTGGAATGGGACAGGACGGGAATGGTCGGGTCTCGAAGAAATATAGTTTTATTGATTGTTTTAGTGATTCCGGGAACATCAACTAACGCGGTCATTAGTCCCTTACGTGTAGTGCATGTTTTTGCTCGGGAGTTGGCGTTGATGTCTCGCTCGCTGCAGATGCGGCACCGACCCACCGTCGGCTTGCAGGGTTTTCCCATCCAAGTATCTCCCTCCAGCGTGGCACCGCTCCAGCCGGGACAAGCTCTTAGCTCCCGACCGGTCTCCCAGCATGTGTGCTTGTGTAGTGCGTGTTAGTGTGTGTGTGTGTGTGTGTGTAAGGGGAGAGAATATGGCAAGGACGACGTAGGGAAGATCGCGCGCGGTCCGAGGCCCGTTTGATAGGGTACTGTTCCGGCATTCGCCTGGTGGTGATCGAAGAAATCACGGAAAAGTATCGATCAGCGCAGCGACTGAATTCGACCTAGCTGACGAAGTGCCGAAAATCCTACCCCGTCGGAACTCGAGCCTAAGACCTCCCGGTCAGAGTCACTGCAGCGACATCAGTTGGCGCCCTGAGCCATCTTTCCCGGCCGAAGAAAGGTAGTGGAGCGCGTTGTGCTGCAAGGGGGAGCAGGGAGGGAGCTTGTCAACGTGGGTGGAACGTGACGTGCCGAGATTTGGGGAGTGAAAAGGGTAGTGGGGGTGGGAGGATTGGTCGGAGTAGGTGAAATGGGTATATGAACGGCATGGGAGGAGTGGGCTGAGCAAGGCGGGGAGAGGCAGGGAAAGGAGGGGGTGACGAGGGAGAGGCGGGATACAGCGGCAGATGATGGGCAAGAAGACGTGGTGGGGATGGTGCCATGGGTGGCAGTTCGAGGTGTGTAGTGATGGCAAATGACTCAACAGCGTGGAAAGCAGAGAGATGGAGGCTGAACGTACGGGAAGCTAATGAACCGACGGGACGGGGTGCGGGGATGCTTGGCGGAGAGGAGAGTCCAGAAGATGAACGGGGAGATCCTGGACGGGAGGAAACGAAAAGCGGCGGGACGAAAGAGACGGAAGAGACAGGACAGGGCGGAACGGGACGGGACGGGACGGGCAAAGGCTGGGAGAGGCAGGGCGAGGAGGGGCGGGGCGATTCGGTCGAGGTTGGGCGAAGCGTTTTGCACTGAAACACTGAATCCCCTTCATTACCATGCTCCCGCATCTGGCTTGCCGATTTCTGATTTGCTTTTGTTTCTTTAAAAAAATTGATTGACGAACAGCAGTTATAATGCCACATATTCAATCGTTTAGTGTTTGCTTGTCTTATCCTCACAAATTTCATTTTGCAACAGATAGCTCATGTCCTCACAACGAATTCCACTTTTTTATTCATAGCAATAATTGAATAAAGAAAAACAGTAGTGAATTTGTTCTATAAGTATTCTTAAATTATTCATTAACATTTTTTTAATTATTTGAAAATATATATTATTCATTCAACAAAATGGGGTGCGCTTAAATAATAATACACAAATTAAATAGAAAAACGAATAATGTCAAGCACTTTTTGTTATATTTTAAGAGCACTTTTCTTGTATTTAAAATATATTTTATTTTCACAACCAGTATTGCTTGTTGTAAAAAATAGTGTTCCAAGACATCAATATTTGAAATACGACTGTACTAAATCAATTATCGTTTGTTACAACTTATGAGATTGAATATCAATCAACGTTCGAAACGATCTGTGTAACCCTCAGGGCAGACTTAAGCCAACCACAACCGCAGTTGCGGTGGTTCCCAACGTTAGGAGAGAGGGACACAATGTCCGCCACTGAATTAGGATTAGACCAGAAAATACAGATTTACAGACGCATAAGTAGTGAAACGTCTGATATTTTTAATTAAGGAACAAAAGTAGACCATTATTTTTACGATATAATTAAGTTTTTCCCCAGAAAATAAGACGGGGCTATTTGCAGAAAAAATCTTGTTCAAATAAAAGCTCCCAAGGAATCAAAAATTAGCGAAAGGCATGTAGCCAAGTTAGAAGAAATTGAAAGTAACAGTGACAGAATAAAAATATAAGGGAAGAGAGTGAAGAGAAAGATAAAATAAACGGAGGAAAGAAGACTATAAAAGTACTCGTAATTTTTCATAGTTTACAGCAGGCAAAGCGAAACAAGAAACAACTGACG
This sequence comes from Gryllus bimaculatus, assembly GCA_017312745.1. Lineage (NCBI taxonomy): Eukaryota > Metazoa > Arthropoda > Insecta > Orthoptera > Gryllidae > Gryllus > Gryllus bimaculatus. Next base: position 205,285 of record BOPP01000251.1, read on the forward strand.
CACGTTTCAGAATTTCGACAACAATTCATTACTAGGAAAACTTGCATTATGGACTTTAAAAGAGAAGTAAAAACCCCATCTCTCTGGCCTTTAAATAAATTACAAAGAACTAAAATAAAATTAAAATCTATATGTGACAGCTATGATCATCATCTTAACAATCATAATTATGTTTCAGTTTTGGCTAGCCACTACAGTTTGATTTTCAGATATTGTTCCATCGAGAACAAAAGAATATCATTCCAGACCAGGAGTATCTGAAGAATTCTCTCCATTTATCTCCTAGAATTTCAGTTAATAAAACTGCTATGTTCCATATCTTTGACAATGGTTACCGTCTTTGACTCCTACGAAATGCTAAATTGTTACGACCATATTGTCACTGAAAAACCACGTTACCAAAGGCTCACAGTAGGAACTTCATGAAATCAAATATATTGCTGTGGGATAACTTGACAGTATGAATCTTCTTCTCTTTCGTTGTTTTCTGAATAATAATTCGCTTCCCATTTCTGATGTTCTGTACGTTCTTGCACATAGTTCTCAAAGTTTTTGGGTCATTGAGATCCCAATCTTCTAATAAATAAAATACGACGATTTTGCGAAGACTTCACAGACGTAATACACCAAGCGGTATGAGCAGTCACGTGATCAGAGTCTTGGCATCATATTGGTTTCACGGTCATGTCCTTTATTGCTTGCAACAACACTGTGGACATTCCGAATTTTGCTTGAACCTCGTACATTTACAAGTAAATATTATCTTTCTCTAACTCTTTCTTTTTGATGGACATGTTTGTTTTTGTATGAACGCTCCTCAAATAGTACCACTGAACTCACTAAATATTTGACCTCTATACCAGTATCTTTCACATGTAAAAAACTCGTAAAACGTAAAAAACTATGGCTATTTTATGGAAAACATTTTCGCCTGTTCATATCGCTTCAAAAGTTTATTCTTTATTTAAAAAATTGAAGAAATCGATCTCACCTTTCGAAAGTTTTGAAAGCGGTCGTTCCCATTTCAAAGTCTTCAAAACCCGTCGAAGCCTCATTCCGTTCCATCGAATAGCATACATTATTTTGTACGTGTTTTTCGTTATTTTGAATATACATCTTTTGGGATTCCCACACTCTTACCGGGAGAGTCCTGCCAGGAAAATCCATTAATCTTTTACGCCCTTTGGCCGCCTCCGTTGGCTCGTCGTCGAGAACGGAAGATCCCAGTTGCAACCCAATTCCGCGCGCCGCCCGTCCTGCGCCCGGCGCCGGCCTTGTTGCCGGCCCTTCCAGGCCGCGACGCGCAGCAAATGTAATCTTCCGCCGGCGCCGGCGCAGCCAAGCAGCTCCCCTCGAGAGTCTTCTTCCGCCCGAAGAAATAATCATTCCCGTTATGGAAGGGATCGAGCGGCCACGCGCGCCTAAGCTTCTCAACACCGAATACGTACTGTTGAATCCAAAGTATTAGATGGTACATTAAACACAATAGAGCGGTCTAAAATTATTCATTGATTGATTGATTCATTCATTGTTGCTTTCGAGTGCGGCAGCTGCTTTGGTCATCTTTCCCGTACGTGCTGTGCATGGTGTACCCCGAAAGGTGGCGCTGTTGCCAGAGATGCAGCGCCGACCTGCACGTAGGCGTATGTTTCATAGAAATTAGACGTTGTAATACAGAAGAGGGGTTATCTTCCACTCAATTTACTAACAGTACAAAGTGATTTAATGTACTTACGAGCATTAACTCGTTTATTACAATGTTGGACAAAATATGTACTGTAGAAATGCATGTAATATTTTTGGAGTGCCCGTAACAAAACCCTCACTGTGGATCATGGGCGATAAAATCTCACACGAAACCTCGAAATCTCGCGAATGGTGATATGTTATACGGTAAAGGAGTAAATAAAGAATATAGCATATGATATGACAAATACAATACTAAAAAATGGCAGTCAAATAGGTGGTGAAAACTGTTTTTGACGTTTTTCCTCTAAAAACCGGTGTCTTATACAAGCATATTAACCATTACATACTTTACATAATATTATTTATAATACTCTACATTTCATAACCTAGTCACAAGCTTAACAATAACGTAAAAATATAATTCCCGTTTCGCAATTGCCAACTAACTATTGCGACCCCCTAGCTTCTTAACAGACGTAACGTTGCAAATAATGTTTACCTTTCCAAAGAATTGACTGCCCCAGCCGAGAATCGAACACGAAACTCACTCCAGTACACACCCAGTTGCTCTAACCCCTTGAGCTACCGAGACATTCAACTTTTCAAACACCCTTTAAAATTTAAAAACCCCTGTGACAGTGGTATGTAAAGTGTAACCGTCACAGGGTCTTTCAACTCCTTGTTGGTTGTTGAAAGAGTTTACTGTCTCGGTAGCTCAAGTGCTTAGAGCAACTGCGCGTACACCGGGATATGTGGGTTCGATTCCTGACTTGAGCAGACATTTCTCTGAACAGTCAATGTTTTGACACATTCTTTATAATAATTTAATAACCAACAGTAGTAGCTGAGAAGACTGAATGTGGCACCAACGCCAGGCACTGTAGATTCATTCCCCAGGGTGATGAAGGGGAATTAATAGCGACTGCTGGATCCACTTTCTTCGTCGACTGCTCTGATAGGAGGTTCTGTGGTGTCTCTGTCGCAACCGGACAAGTTCTCTACGCAACGGCCCATGGTGGGAGCGCGATCTTACTTCCCCCTTTCATCTCTCTCATTCCGGATTGGCACGCTCCACGTCTCGCACATTCTCTGTGGGAACAGATAGAGAAAAGGACTGAAGAGGAAAATAAAAATAAAAATATCAATACTCATGGGTAACCACCCCGACTTTGAAGGAAACGCATTAAGCTGTTCGGTTCCAGTAATTTAGAATCTGATTAATACATTTGCCAGCTAGCGATGTTTCCAGGTCGGTGATTTGTTTTTATTAATTATCTCTACCTGGAGGTGAGAGAGAACATGACGTATTCCCATCGCCGTAAGTAGATTACTTGGCTGCCAGAGCTTTCGTTTGACTCCAAGCTATAAAAGATGAGGCGATTTCTACTAGAAATCTACAGCTGGATTTTTGCCCATCCGGGATTCGAACCGGCGGCCAACTCACAGAGAGCTATCACAGTTCATGAGCCAGCTAAGAAGCTATAATATTTCTATTTCAACTGCTAAATCGCGTTGTTGTAATAGAGACAGCCAGCGGTCGCTCTCCGCCTCAAACACTGGCAAGTCTCTGCCATGTGTTATGGGCAGAATATATTCCATGGTTATTTTAATGCGGTTCAAAAGTGAACAAATTTGAAAAACGTTTACCTAAAATCTTGCGTATCTGTGTGGCTGTAAGCTGCGGGAAGCTATCCACGGCTTTAGAAATGTTTGATATACAGTTCGTATCGTTAATAAAACTTTAATCGAATATTAATATCATTGTTTGGTTTAGTTTAATTTACAGATTTCTGGATTAGACTAATGTGTGCCCCCAATACCTGTGTATAATTCTCCACACAACAATAGTTCCTCAATCTTCCACAAATTACCGAAAGAGAAACATACAAACTGTTTTTATACATTTAAAAAATACACTAAGAATTCCCTTTTGTGTTGTCTTCAGAGATATTTGTCTAGTTTCAATAACACTGATATCACGGTCACGCATTCTTCTTTTCGGCCCAACCTCACACTTCCCTAGCTAACGAAACGCGCTCGCTATGACGCATGGAGAACGAAAGTGCCACTTTCGCGGCAATTACTCTAATGATCATCACGCAATAAAAACATACTTCATCCAAATTCACGTCTGATGAATGTTTTGTACACGATTCCGTACATTTTTAGGATGGATAACGATGTAAACTATTGACTAAATCTGGTACTACATGTACATTCGCTGTTCACCCTCCCATATTTTTTTACAAGTATCAACCTTGAAATTATGCTGACGTAATTTAAGTTCCTAGGTTTTAAGAGAATATCTCATGCAATGCGTTTTTTGAAGTTATAAAGAAAGAAAAAATTAATAAGGAAATTATTCAAACAAAACTAATCAATATGGCATATAGCTCATATTATCTGTTACTCTGCAAATTTGCAGTGCTAATTTGATTTTATGAACACATTAAAAGTAATATAAGTATACTTGGGTTTTCATAACATGGTGCGTTAGGGGATGTCTTCACGATGAAATAGATACCGATAGATCATGCAATATCTAACGGCACAACGGAGAAAGACACGAAATGCCGTGAGATATGCCATCGTGAAGACGGTCCGTGTCGCGCCATGTTACAAAAACCTTAGTATAAGTAAAATGAATTTTGCTACTTGTCATAATACGTTTAGAACATTACGATGCCTAAAAGTTTCTCACATATATCTTCGTTGCCAAATTCCCACAGGAATTGTCAGCTGGAACAAGAGGCAACGCCGCACAGAGGCTGAAGTGCTATATGAAAAGGGGCAGCTAAAACTAAGGAAAGTTCCAGATAAATAGAGATAGCACGAAAAGAAGTGGATAAAAGAGGTAGTGAAGGATAGAATCATAAAATCTTCTTAGGAAGAAGCGCCTTATACACATTGATTTTTATCAACATCGTATTTTCCTCGCAAAGCAATACATTACAACCCTGAAATCTCAGGTTACGGTTGAAATGCGTTGTGGCAAGAAGAGAACATAACATAGTATTGAAAGAACAAACAAACGTTCACGCATAAAAGAATTTACAGTAGTCTAGAGAGGATCCCGAATAAAATCAGCTTCGTCGAGTTTTTTTGTTTGTGCTTTTGCTCAAGGGCAAAACAAACGGATGGAAGCAGTGACGAGTATACTGAAGGCTGTGGTGTTGTAACGAATATGGAGAGCAGATGTAATGGTGAGAATAAAGACAGCGAGGGAGAGTAGAACACAAATATGAAGGTGAGCGAAAGGATCAAATTAAACGTAAACAAATGGGATAGAGAGAGAAAGCAAAGAGAAGAGTGAATGTGACAGCAAAGCAAGTGCTCAAGTGCCAAATCAGGATGTAAATCGGAACAAAAACGGAAAGCAAGAGAACGCTGCGAGATCGAGGAGTGTTCTTGGGCAGGGGTGTGGCGGGGTTAACCTCTCCAGGTATCTCTCCCAGAGAGACGAGTGGCGAGGGCGAGGGCGAGGGCGAGGCAAGGGCGAAGACATGATGATGGAAGAGATAATGCGAGGACGGTGTTGAGTGCAGAGGACTGGTGTGAGGGCGAGGGCGAGGGCGAAGCAGAATGACAAGGGCGAGGCGTGAGTCAGGGCGAGAGAACGGGTAAGGGTAAGGGAGAGGGTTTGAGCGAGAGGGAGGGCAAGGGCGGGGGAGAGACTGACGAGAGTAAATTGAGAGCAAGGGCGAGAGTAGAAGGGTAAGGGCGAGGACGGAGAGCGAGGACGCAGGGTGAGGATGAAGGGCGCGGGAGAGCGAGCTGCGATCGATGAGGACGTCCGGGGCGCCGTGCCGGGCGGGCGGTCCAGCCACGCCCTCAGGTGAGCCATCGATCTGTGCGCCGCCGCCTCCCAAGCGCCCGGGGCGGAAGAGGGGGGGCGGCCACACGGCCCATATCCACAACAGGGCGCTTACTCAACGGGCTCTTTTCAGCAGCGAACGTTGCTCCGAAGGGCCCCGCCATCCGTGTGGGGGCAGCGGTGCGCGCTCGCGGCTTCTCTCTCATCCTGGACGGCGATTCGGGGAGCAGACCGGGGCAGGAGCTCTTAAGCCTTCTGAGGGTATTTTCAAAATAAATCTCTTCTTCGATTCTTTTCTTCTTACTACTTTTATTTGAAGAATAACGTGAATATTAAACATTCTAGATTATTAAGCAGACTATACTGTATATTCATAAATTAAACTATTATAGGATTGTTCCTTACAGAAACATGAATTAAAAATCTTGTCATTTATCATTGTTATCATTATTATTATTGTTAAGGTAGCTGAGTGTACAAGCACACAGGTGAGTATTTCACCTTGTTGACAGCACGCCGGAGAATTGCGAATGTGGCATTTTATTTGCGCTGACAGCGTGTTAGAAAACGAACATGACACTCAGATAACGTACTGTCATCTGCTGGATGCGCGTCGTTTTCAATGAAAAAATAAGTCAAAGAGAATACATATTCATCTAGCAATCAGACTATAAAACAGAGTTATTTTACCTCCCCCTTACTCAACATTTTCAGCCATGACATCTTAATCCAAGGCGACAATAGCATTGCCTTATACGCTCATGACATACCGTTACCAAGCCTGAGTGGTATCATTAGAGCGAAGAAGTACATTCAAAACGATCTAAACAATTAGTATATTTAACTGAACCAAATTAAATCACACTAAATGCTATGGAAATACATTCACATTCTCTCGATTGCAAAATCATCCCGAACTTAAAATCAAAAATATATCCCTTGGACCTCTTCACCGGTGAAGTATCTAAAAGTGCTTTCTGAATAACAGTGAACTTGGAAACTCCATAACCACGCCGTAATTAATAAATCATTGATTAAAACTTCAAAACGTTTTTCTTTAATTATCTCTCGATCCATCATTAGTTTTTGATTGCCGCATCCTACGATACAAATATATTTTTCAACCTATGTATGTTCATAATGGGGTGGCGTAGCACACAGTTAACTTCAAAAGCTAGCAGCATCGCATGAAACACGTTCCTGAGAAATAAATGTTTCTACCCCCATTGTATAATTCTGTCATTTGACGACAGCAACCCGTTGCATAATGATAATCATGAAGATACAGATTTAATTCTGATATAGGTTTTTGGGCAATCACAAATCAATTTACAAGCCTACTATTAACAATTAATCATTTAGAAACAGTCTAGTAATTTTGTACACTAAAATTGCATTTAATATTAAATTATGCTTGTTAGTTTTAAATTACTTTATTAGTAGTAATTTTTACGTGGAATATTATGTAAAATAAATTGGATCGTAATTTAACTTTGATCCTATTTGGCTTGCGCAATGGAAGAGGTAGTGGGAACATTTGCGTACATGAAGATTAGAACGCATGTCATTTTTTGTTTCGTTTTGCTGCCCGTGGTTACCCATTTCTTTATATTAAAATGTCTAGTGAATCAGAGGTTGAGTTGGGACCTCCATAATTAAGAGAAAAAGTGAAAATGGTGGCCTAGGAATCATTGCCGCAACTTTTGTTTTCTCTCGCACGCGGACTGGTATTCCGAAGCCACCTGTGGCAGGGGAGGGTAGCTGTCCGCTAGGTGGCTGGGCTGAATCCTATCTGTCAACTGCCACGAAACAATTCAATGTAAAAGTTTAACATGAGAGTTAACACAAGTCGTAGAAAAATTACCGTATGAAATTCGATGTAATTAATACATTGTTTCATTATGTACTATTAAGGCACCATGGTTTATTTCAAACTCACAAATCCATCGCGAGTTAAAAATTCTGCCACTAAATAAACACATTAGTAAAACAGCTCATTGTTTCTTCCAAAATCTTCACTCTGCTATTGATCCACTATCTTTAAAATCAGTCGTTGTACTTCACAGTTTCGTATTAAATTACGGTTACATCTGTATAATTGAAGTGTACGTCGGTATTGATGGCTATTAGTATAAAAACACGTATCGGGAAAAACTGACAAACTGACTTTTAAACCTTTGGAATTTATTTCACTCATAAATATTGATATGGACAAGCGGAACTTTGCAAGTTGATAAATCTTGCAAATAAAAAATGTCTAGAAAGTGTACAAAAACGGTCCTACAATTTATGTTCATATCTCCGCTAGAGTTAGTAATATGAGCTCACCATCTTGGCTGCGTTACATAATTATAGGTAACTACACTCATAACATGATTATGAGATAAAAGAATTTAAACGCGTAAGTTGCAAAGGATTCTAAAACAAATGTAATATTATAAACAATATATGCAATATTATATTTACTGAGAGCTTGCCATTTTTTTGAGTTTTCGAAACCCCTTCACCGATATTTTATCACTACATGACCTAATTATTCTCCAGTTCATGTCAACAACACGTCTACAGCAACAGCCAAACGCCCATATACTTCGCAAACTATACAGACAGAAGTTTATACACCTTTAGCCAATCTCGAGCAGAATGATACTAGGTCAAATCAATCGAGCGCTAATGTACAACTACTACATTGTCAAAAAATGTAAAATAACAATTCCCTCACGAAAAATCAAAAGTAAGCAAAACAATTCACTTATTGGTTGAAGGAAATTATCCAGCCTACATAACTGAAATATCAGATATTTCTGATAGAAGAGAGTTCTTTGTCAATTTAATCAGAAAAGTCCCCAAAATAATCACATGAGCATAAAAAATTCATATTAACTTGCAACTACTTACAATTTACAAGAAAACCCTTTTAAGTTATAAGAAATATTTGCGTTATTCACCAATATCGTATCTAAAAACTTCTCGAAACTTGCATGCGCTTTTATTTCTGCATTATCGAGGAAATTATATTTAATCGAGATTTATTTTCATTACTTTTCACGAGATTTTGTTTTCAGAAGCAATAAGTGTTTATTGTTTGCCCCAAAGAGCTGCCTCTTGAAAGCGCTCATGGAACAACAGAAGCCGCGCGTTCTCCTCGGTGCCGTACTTTTAATCCACGTCTGCAGGGGCTAAAGCAAAACAAGTAACGAAAACGAAAACAGCGCATAAAAACTCACATTGAAAACAGGAACTGTAAAACTGTTTCCACGTAGCTGCATGCCCTGGATGAGGTGCCGCAAAAAAGTTTTGAGAACCCGTGCTTCTACTTCAGAGTATGGCCAACAGAATGAAACTAATTTGGCGAACGGAGCAAGTTCAAGCCACACGATTTTTCATGCCGTCAGGGCGCCCAGGAATACATTTCAAGTAGTAATAGTAGACAGATGGTATAGTGTGTTTATATAGATCCGCCATCCTGAAACCCGTTCACAAAGCACAAGGCATTGTTATGGAATAACTACATGCAAATTCAAAAAAGAAGAACTTTAAGACATGTTAGAGTTGAATATGACACGTACAGGCGAATTTCAATATTTCATATATCACTTTATATATATATATATATATATAT
>BOPP01000251.1:214422-231649 GCA_017312745.1 Gryllus bimaculatus
TATATATATATATAAGTAGGTCGTGATATAGAAATATTTTATATAAAAAACATTTTAAATGGAATTTTCAACAGACAGAAAAAATCGATTAATAGTAACTTTCGAGTAATACAATTCTAAATACGCCAGTCCCAATGGTATCACGTGACAGAACACATCCAGATTAAATATCATATATTTACTAATAGTGCTGGGAAAAGTAGAACTTGCGTCTAAAATTGTAAGATCTGCTCTTTATAAAAGAAAATCGAATATTACGTTTGGTCCTAACAACGTAACAAACAAATTTACAGACAGACGAAATGCTGAAGGACTTAGTTAAACCAGAAATTAGCTTCATTGGGTTAATTACTTAACGTCAAAGTCAAAAAGAATTTAAAACATTAAGTTTACCTTATAGTGTGTAAAATATAGGAAATTATTCAAATGTAGAAAGAAATCGAAGAGGAGATTTTTAAGAACATTTATTTTTGGGGATTCTGAACTCAATTTTCAAAAACGTTTGCCTCGCCGTGAGTGAAGTACACTAGCGCCAATACCGATCACAGGATTTTTTGAAAATAGATAATACCCTAATATTATGATAGAATTGTGAATTTTAAATTGATCTTTTAATTTTGGGGGGTTTATTTTATCGACACTCTTCGGCATTATCAATATTTTCTCAAAAATGGGTTCTGTTTTTTTAAAATTAGTATTATTTCGCTTTAATTATTAGCCTTAAACTATGTTTATTAGTGCGTTTATAACATGACCCCATTTAATTAAACTTCTTAAATTTTGAAAATTAAAAACAATTTTTCTCGGCCCCTCCAACTACACTATGAAGAAAAAACTTAAAGGATGTTATATACATTTTTTTCGAAATATGAGTTGTTTTGTATAATATGGGCAATCCTGACAATTTTTTTTTAATTCGTAAAGAAAACTTTCGCAAAAAGGCTCCATTTGTTACTACCATTGTATTTCAAGGGTTGAACTTTCAAAATGAAACATTTGTATTTTTTCTAATCATTTTTACGTTTTCACAATGTTTGCGTGAGAGATGTGTTCAGGCGGCGAAATAGTCGAAGAAAAGTTGGGAGAGCATTTTTTATGGAAATGGCAATGGAACATCGCCTCTTCTATCAGTAATTTTTGTCAGATAAGAGTGTTATGGAAAAGAGACGACACACAATTGACAAATATTGTTACCTGGAGAAAGAATTAACAAGTATTGAGCAAGTTGTCACAGTTACCTCTGGCCGAACGAAATTGAACGTTTTCTTACGAATTCCGTGGATTTTGCTTCGTGTTTTTACTGCATCCATTGTCTGGCACACCCTGAATCGAACCTTTAAGACGTTCAAAACGCTTTTACTCAGCTTCCGGCATTAGCTTGTGGTTATAATGCGAGCAGGCGTCTTATCTAGAAAATCGGTGATTCCAAGTATACCGACAAAGCCGATTTTACGCGGGCTGCCCAGGCGCTGGTGCGATCTTTCGGTGACGCTCCGAACTAATAGAAAGCAGTCAACAATCGACTTCAAGGAACTTTGTACGAAAAAATGAATGTTTGATCAACAGAGAAGAAATTCGCACGGTGTTTTGGGGAAAATTAAGAATATCTCGGAGGCGCCAAGATTAAAATGTATAATCCTTCCCTCCGAAACGCCTTTAAAGAACATCAAACGCTCTGTTAAAAAACAAGGAGCCAAATTTGAAGTAATTTGGCCGGCAATGTGTCAACAGATGTAATTATAAGTGAATATCATTCGATTGCTTGAACAATTGCTTCAAGAAGTTTTATATGGAGTTTCTCAAAATCCCCAAAGTTTACAAAATATTAATTTTGTATTTGTACAATTGTAAGCTATTAGTTGATGTGCTTTTACCCTATCCATCTCCTTTTTTCTCCGTTTTCGAAGATCAGGCCCAAAGTTCCATCCGACGACAAATCCCAAAACTTCCAAGTATTTTTTGCAAACATTTTTCTTCCAATAGAAAAAAATCGGTTATAAATATGATATAAGTGCTATTTTCATGTAAACTTCTGAGATTTTGAAAAATACTAGTTTGCATCTCATGTGCTTATTTTACTGTAGATAATTTATCTCGTGTTGGATAATGAATCAGTAGGATGGAGGATGTGTTGCAATATCATATTAAATAACCGACGACAGAGAATATGAAAAATACTACCAGAAATAATGTTTTCTTTAAGCACTACTACTGTCCCAGGCAAGTATTTTATTAGGCGCGTTTCCGAAAACAACCTTTGCATTCCATTCACCTTGGCGCCTAACGGATAGGCATCTTCTGTATCAAAGCACATGTGTGTGTCGCGGGTTGCGTTCAGTGCCTGCAGCGCTATTACTTTTCTTGTCTACGGTTCCTCTCTCCGCGAAAATAGAGCAAAGCAGGAACGAATTAATAGACACGAACGAGAATGCTGTAATATTTGAATCAAGTAAATTTAAATGCGAAAAGGGCACATGCTTAAGTCCGAAATATTACAAACAAGAAAACTGCGGCAGCAGGACCAATTAGCGCGTGACACAGAAGTCAAATTCTAAAATCGATTAAGGAAGGAGATAAAAATTGTTTGTGTGTTATTATCCGACAGAAAAACTCATATTGTCAGACCCTGGTAACAAATATTGTTCCTACTTGTTCTAAATCCATGTTTTGTACGTCCTTGTTAGCAACAATCTATGATGGTAAAATGTAAGTCTCTGTCTGCCCGTCCGTCTGTGGTCAACGCCAGCGCCTAAACTGTTTGGAAGAACTTGACATGAAGTCTCAAAGGTTTCGATTTTTTTAAATTCACCTTTCTTTTCATTAACCTTTCTTCTCGGATATCGCAAAAGACGATTTAAGATGGGTGTGAGGGAGTGAGGGAGTGAGAGAGTGAGAGAGAGACTGGCTTTCACGGATGAAAAAAGGAACTTTAAAAAATGCGTAGATATGTGTTGTTGTAGCACCACTAGTTTAATGTTAATGTTTAAATAATGGTGGGAGACTAGCTCTCGGCTAGTCTTGTTTAAAGTTGAAGTAAATCTAGAAAATATTTGTTTGGTGCTCCACATTTCTCTGCTTTGACCCTATACTCTATCCAACTATTAACGATTGCAATGTAACTGCATGAAAAAGCAAAGCATACTTTGGTGTTCTGATAAAAAATCTACAAATTTGTTTATACGCAGGTACTGCCTACACTTCCGACTGAGGCATTTTACATTTTGATTACGTCTGATTCAGGTAAGTCTATAAATTCACACTTGTTAAAATTTTATCTTCTTACAGTGTCAGTGTGTTCATTTGCAATGAAATTGTGATTCCCATGTGTACTTCACGGTTATCCAACCAATTCATAAATATTACAACAATACCTGCGTTAAAGCGTTTTCCTTTAAAAATCTGACTTCGATCTGAAGCTCTTACGCACGCAAATATGGTGGATTGAAAAATAGCTTCTTGCTGTACCTAATGCCAATATCCTCTTCCATTTCAGGGTTTGGAGTAAATAGTAAGATGATAAATAGCTGTCAAAGTGCACTTGATGGGTCACATCACCTCTACCCTGTACGTATTGGCTTTGATGCATGACAGTTACTGCAGATAGCCCCAATGTGTCCTGTATTTTACTATCAACTTCTCTTATTTGACGTGCATATGTTATGGCATCGAAAAGCAAGCCTGGCAGCACACGAACCTTTCTGCTGCATTTACATGGCTTCCTTTCCGTGAATTGCTTCATTGAAAGTCCCACTTGAATGGCTCCATTAGCTTATCCATGCAGAGCGTCTGTTCAATAGGAAACATTTACACCTTTTTCTCACATCGTCATAGAACGAACGTTGTGTTATCTGTCATCTGAAGCTCTCTTTTCTCCGAGTTTGAAAAATCTATTTTTATTCCCGTTTTACATAGAAATATTTATTTTGAGGGTCTATTTCAGGACATTTCTTCACATTATATTCTAATCAATTCAATTCAATTTTATTAGTAATTTGTTTACATGATTGTTCTATTACAAATTTGTGTGTATTCACATCTCAATAAAGAAGTTTCATTACAAATAATGACATAAGTTCAAACTTTCTAATATTAATTTAATTCTATTGTCCCACGTTGGGCAAGCCAATGGAATAGATTTTTGTTCTGATTCTAATTTAATTTAATTCTATTGCCCTGATATCGCTGTGAATTGTTCATACGAACGGCAAAATTCAGAAGATTCTCAACTTTTTACAAAAAGACTGTCAAATTTTGTATTGAATTACACACATTCTTTCTGCAATAACCAGCCTTATTTCGGCGCCATGATAATTCTCCCTTCTTGCAATTTGTCCTTATTCCATACTGCAATGAGCCATACAGACTCATCCCTCGCGTCACGCCCTCGTGTCACGCTGAATCAACATATTTCTAGGCAAAGAGCGCATCTGTGCACATTCGCCATGCGCAGCTGCGTGCTCGCCGCGAACTGAGAAGTCCACAGCCAGCGTCCGCCCCGAAAGGCACCATTCCACCCCTTTGTGTAGCAGTAGGTACTGACAACCAAAACTGTTACATTAAGAGACGAGGGCAACCCAAGAATCTTCCAACTCTCTATATTCTGAGAACAGTAGTATCCATTTGGTATATGGCAAAGCGAATGAAAAGCGAGACCTAACTTGCCTCTTGTTAATGAGATTGAGCACAAGTGGCCTTTCTTCGTTCTTCCGGTAGTGTCATCGCCTACGATTAATAAAGTCTCCACCAGAAGTTGGTTGCAAGCCTAATGTGACTATATCCACAAATTATACTAACTGCATAACATATCTCAGAAAGGAAAAGATAATCCTAACATAGAGAGTTGAGAATAAATATTACTTACAGATAGATCTCTACGAAATATCTCCTTAAAATATTTCATCACTTCTCGTTTCACTGAAGTCAGAATGCTTAACATTTTCCAGGCAATCATGAACAAACTTATCGAATTCCTTGTCTTCTACATTCTTGTCCTATAAACGTTAAACGGAGGGGATGAAATTGTGTGTCTCATAAAAAATGAATACTACTCGAATGGGGACACCAAACATCTATTTTTCCTTCCGTACAATTTGGTTCAAACAGCAAATCACGTAACCTTAGAAAAGTCCACTATTAAAAAAATATTTTTAACCTTCGTAGTAACTTGACAGCAACGCTCAGCAAACAATCTGGGAGCATGATAGTAGAACACTAGAATACGAGTGGTTGATAAAGCGGTGCAAAACACATCCAACATAATGCAAACATGAACAAGGTGATGTTACCAAACATTGCAACCCTCAAGATTGTCTAGACGACCTTTACTAGACATACAGTTTACGTTTACTCGGGAAACAAAGTTTGTCCTCTCGTAACCAATTGCTGAACTTCAGTGTCTGTTCTCTGCACTTATTTGACACTTTCACAAGTTACACAATTGCCCACTTATTACCATTTGAATACACGCATAAATTGACGGAAAACTAAGCTGCGACTGGCCAAGTGAAAAGTATCAATGTTTTGGTTAAATACTCAGGGAGACTGCAAAAATTCAAAAACTGTGAAACAGTTTTGTTTTCGGACTAAAAACGCAAATATTTAATGTTAATCCGTTATTTACCATACCCTTGCGTTACTATTATATCCTTATTTTTAGCACTTTTAGCTACGAAAAAACGGTTTGCACGCGACGAGAAAAAAGATTCACGTCTGCCATTTGAGAAGAGCCAATTTTACTGTTCCAGGACTACACACACACACACAACCAGCAGTATTTTTGCTACTGCAGACCACTAGCAGACCTACAAGATTTGTTTTACTATTCCAACGATAAATGCTTTCTAACTTTCCATTGCTTTTTGCACGGATTATTCAAGTGAAGCCTGTTTCTCCGCGAGCTGGGAGCATGGTCCCCCCATCAGCCGTTCAGTGGAACGCGCAGCAGCACGCCGGCGGCGGTGAGCACCGGCGCCCCCCTTACTTCGAGCTACTTACGGCGACTTCGGCAACGCCACTCCATCCACTTGGAGCCATCATACGAGTGACTTTTGTTCCGTGCTTGTAGGCAACCTCGAATGCACGAATAGTCGGCAGGCCACGTTCTGGCTCAGTCTAGGGGATTTCATGTACCTGTCGAATATCTGTGCACACGAGGTTGCTAAAACTCAGGGGCAAATGCCACGATTACTCGTACAAATGCACGTAATTCCCTTATATTTAATCTCCCACTGTATGTTCATTTACAAGAAGTTACCATTTTAAATTTCTCGTGATGCCCTAGAAGTATGTATTATTTATTCTGGGGCACTTGTACTTTGTTTTTTTAATTCACCATTACTCGTGCTTATTGAAGTTTGAATCTATAACTTCTTTAACTATAACCTCACACTCCAGAAGAAATGCTTCTAAGCGAATTGATTTCGATATATCGACTGCAGTTTGCGCCTCAAAACGAAACAAGGCTAATTATTGTAGTTGGTCTTCAGAATGACGTACTGGACAAAGACGCCAGAAAACGGCTAGTCTATTTATTTTAAGATATTATAATACTTCGCGTAACACCACTTCAAATTAAGAAAATCCTATTCTTAATGACATTAGTTCGAAAGCCATTACAAGAACGCCATTTTCTCGTCGTTAACAATATTTCATCTTAAAATTGGATGGATGCGTTCGTTTGTACTGGGTTGCAAATTCTGTGCGTTGTGAATTCTGCGCAGGTTTTCGCAGCAGATCCAAAGGAAGAGCAGGGGCAGAAAATATTGCAACAATGAGAGCGGAAAAGGCGCAGATATTAAAGGAAACGTGAGGGAAATATCATAACGGTTGCTCTGGGTTAAGGTGTGCGCTGGAGTACCCGAGGTACCGCGGGTACGGGCGAAGGAGAGCTCACTCTCGAAGAAGGCATGTGAGTGCGCGAAGGCGCGGGATTGTGATCAAAAAGAGAGTGGATGGGTGTGTGTGAATATATCTGGAGCGCGTGGCTGCATACGGGTAAGTTGAGAACACAGTGGGGGATCTGCAAGAGGGGATGGTTGTGCAAGGGGAATAGGGAGAGAGCGGAACGGTGGGAAAAGACAAGTTGCGCGTGGGGGCGCAAATGGCAATGTGGGTGCATGTGAGTGCCTTTGGTTGCAAACAGCTGCTCGTGAGTCCGCATGAACGCGCGGATGTGCTCCGTGAGTTCGAGAGAGAGCGTGTGCGTCACGCCACGTGTGCGCGCGTGGGTCTCGCGAGAGCGCGGGAGGCCGGTGCGCGGGCCCGTTCCGCGGCGCCTGGGTCGGGGTGCGGGGGGGGGGCGTGAGGGTGCGCATGAGAATGCGAGGGAGGGGCGAGGTCTGACGGCGGCCGGAGCTCGAGATGGAGTCCGGAATGAGAACGCGGGCGGGGGGCTGGGGCGGGCAACCGCAGCGCAGCCTGTGCTTTCGCTCTCCCCCACCCCGCGCCCTGGCGGCCTGGCAGGCCGCATCATCAGCCCCAGCGCAGCGCTTCATGTAGCATTAGGGCGCCGCATTAGACCTCGACAACGCCCCGCCCCGCCCCGCCCCGCCTTCCACACGGCTCCACGCGCGCCGAGCCTTCTCTCCCTCTCCTTCCGTCCGTCTGTCTGTTTCTCATCCCACGCACTGCTCCTCGGCGGACAATGACACTGGGAGCCACTCGCCAACGCACGCACAGTCTCGCCTCCCCGCCGCCACAACGCCCCCGGCAACCAGGGGACCATCAATGGCATCCATAATCGAAGCACAACTCCCGGAACGCACATAGAGCAGCGCTGTCGCATGTGCCGTTACAGCACAAACCCCATCCTTATGGTAAGTTAAGATGAAGTGATAGAGATCAGAGCAAACTGTCTCCCGAATTTCGCTACCTTCTTAAATGATTGATGATGACGTTATGCCGAAAGGCAGCTATCAGTAATGAAATTAATTTATGTCGTTTATAATAATAGCTATTGTTCCATCTACAATTCTTCGTAATGGCCACATTGTTTACATCGCAGAATAGTTTTCAGGCTAATTGCAGGGGCCGTTGGTGGTGGGGAGTTTTAAGGCCAAGCAGTGTTCGTGTCTCCAGTCTCCTTTGCTTCTTCCTCTTCCAATGCCCTTTCTAACGGTCTTAACACAAAACCATTTCCACCGCTCCCACAAACAATCGAATGCTATTCTAGCAACCTTGGTCTTGTTTAAGGACTTCACATTATGACGCATTCGCCTGACACTGTGTAAGCCTTTTAAAAGTACAAAATGGAACTATATTTGCATATTAATAGTACTGTTATCTTGAGAAGTCATGAATTGAGGGGGATAACAAGCAGACACGTAAGCCCTGCCCATTTTGCTAGTTTCATAATCTTATAGTCCTTTTCGAGAACCCCTTCTGAGATGCAAATAACGCAAGCTACGCCGTGCGAAATTCTTAAAGGACAAGAACGCCCAGCCAGTGCACGCACTTTCCGTCATACCTGTAAAATGTCGCCCTTCGTAAAAAAACCTAAGGCGCTATATATTTTGAGTTACGACATAAATTTGTCTTATCGCAGGTAAGGAATTTGTGAGAAATCACGGAGAAACTCCAAAGACTTTACACCAACGCAAGCACTGATAAATAATATATTGCTGCCCCGACATCTGTGAAATAATATTTTAGTCATGCACTGGATTTTACTAGTGATGGAAGCTACTAAGACAGAATATACTTATGAAATGAACTGCGTGAGCCTTTGCAATGGATCAATATGAAGTTTATTAATTATTCGACCTCTGAGCTACTAACTAGAGTTCTAGCAAAGGTGGGTTACAGTAAAACCTTCGGAATATTCCATCTCCAACAAGTAACTTTCTAAAGTTTCCTAACGCAGGGAGTTTCTGTCTTACCAGCAGGCCGCAACGAATCTGCCCTACATTGAACATTGAAAACTTAGAGAATGTCGAAATCTTGCGTTTTCGAAAGTGGACATTCACTCATCTCAGCCCCCAAAATTAATTCAAGTTCTTTAATAGTATGAATATATTATTGGCCTAATTTACATATTCTAAGCTATATTATGAGCGGAACTATGTAAACATTGTCAACATCATAATACGTAGTTAATGTTTCAGTCACTACATATCGATGTCTGGAACTATTTTGCTTGCTTTCCAAAATTTGAAACTCCTTGACATCGAAAGATTTCGTTTTCATCCATTCAGTTATCGTAATGTACAAAAAATAATAGTTAACATGGTTCAGACTGCCCATTCAAACGTTCTTGGGTATTTGAATTATTTATAATGTTTTTGCATATTCTGTGATACATCAGAATGTTGGTGTTAGTACCGAAAAAATGTGTAACAATAACAATTTACACAATAAAATATTCCATGTCCCTATGCTATGACTACTTAAGTCCGAAAAAGTAATCTGAACACTTCTAACGACTTTTGAAGGTTTCATAAAATAGGAAAGATGCATATGTAGTAACATATTACTGTTTGATCGCTCCTTAGTAATTTTTGAAACGTCTGTATAGGTTCTAAAACTCGTTATATTCGTGCACTGCATACGAATTATTCTAAGATATGTTTCATTAAATGTCTCCGATAAAATGTTAATGCATAACTTATTTTATTTACTTACTTACAAGGCTCAGAACATCAATTGATATCACTGCAGTGCGTCTGACCGGGAGGTACTAAGGTTCTGGCCCAGACGGTAGCGCGATTTTCGACACTAGCTACTCAGGTCGAATGCAGCCGCTGTCTGCAGGAGAATCGTAGCGGCCGGCTGCTGGATCGGTAGCTTTTCTTGCTTTCTCCGATCAACACCAGGCGAATGCCGGAGTAGTACCCTAACAGACGGGTCATGGACTGGCCACTAACTTTCCTTTCTCTATATTGCCGGCACCTCATTATCACATGCGACGAGACCAGTCGGGCGCTTAGAGCTTGTCCCGGCTGGGGCGGTGCACTGTCGGTGCGAGGTACCTTCTCGGAGACCAATCCGGCACCCGGCGAGTAGGTCGGCGCCGGGTCTCGCCATCCAACGGGGAAATATCATCGCCTACTCCCGCGATAGAAATCACGGGACTAATGGGCCTAGCAGTGACCGGGCCCGGAAGCATCAAACAATCCATTACATTATATATTTATTTTGATACTACAGGGCCAAGATCTAAAGCGGTCACAGAAGCACATTTGAGGGGCGAGCCGGTTGGACGGAAAGGGTGCGAGCCGGGAGGCGCTGCAATCGCGCCGATGCAGGAGAGAACTCGCGCGGCCGTCGGATGGCACGCGCCGGCCCCGAGGGAAATCTCTGAGCGCCAAACGACCCTTCGCCCTTCGCCCTTCGCCCACCGCCCACCGCCCGATCAATTGGCCAGCCGACGGAAAACCCACACAGCTGTTAGCACGAGAGATAGCGGGGCTTACAGGCCCAGGAGGGCATAACTCGATGACGAGCACGCGACGAATCCCCTGTCACGTCAACGTTAAATTTGATGGATGACAAGGAGATTTTCGTAAGAAACAATTTTTTAAGGCACAAGGATGTCCTTGTTTTGTGAAGACGTGCTACTACGAAGGAAAACGTAGTTTCATTACTGAGACACCGTAATGAAAAGTATGTGTTTTACTTTAAAATAGTGATTATTCTTTATTGAGTAAATTTTGTGATTCTGATTTGAAAGAAAAGTTGTGCATTGATAATGTTAGATATTCTGAAAAATACAAAAATAGTGATGGGCAACTTTAATATGCAATTATTAAAATGACCTGCTTCCTATCATCGCAATAACTTGGTAAAATATTTGTTACGATTCCTTTTGTATTTACTGGAGAAATAATTTGACGCAAAATACGAAGTACTACATTTGAAACGCCAGCCAGTAGTTTACGAAGTAAAACAATTTTAAATTATAAAACAAACAGTGTTTACAAAAGAAGTCATTGTGAGTAATAAGGCGTATTAAATTAAATTTTCTGTCTTACAACGTTTCCTCTCCCATATACAATTACGTAAATATACTTGTGATATATAAACTTTAAATGATGTTCGAGACCTACTACAACAATCTTGAAGTAATCCTTTACTTGTGGTGAACGTCTTATATAAAGTTGACCGAACTAATTTGAGTTTTTAAATTAAAGTTATTCAAGGATAAATTATGCTGTGAATGGAAAGTTTAATGAAGTAAATACTCGTATACAACCAATACAAAAGTTCTTCAGCTAGCGGCTCGCTCCTCTGCCACCTGAAACACTGATTTTCATTTATTTATTTTTTATTTAATTATTTACGTCAAAAACTGTGTGTGACGTGCTATGAGGAGAAGTTAATTTGAAATTACATTTATGTTGTTTACTTCAGAGGTTGAAACGCTGTTTTCGTGCAGTCTGTGTAATTTCATACTTTATTTATTTTCTTTATTTTCTATATTATATTTTTTTATAATTTTATTTATTTTATTTATTCCGTGTATTTCATTTATTTTATTTCTTGGTAAATGTCACTATTTTAACACCTAGATTTCTTGCCGAAATTAATTATAAAATCATGTTTGGTACATTCCCGAACAGAAGTCAATTTTAGTTTATTCAAATATTGTTTCGCACCTTCACCTGTAAAGTAGAATTCTATGGATTGTTTTTGATACCTTAAGCTTCAGTTTTGCAGCCTAGGTCCAAAAATTGTTTGTTTTAGTGCCTGGGCTAAAAAATTAAGTATTTAATTCCAACATATTACAGAAATACTAAATGAAACTAAGTACATATTTGAACCGTATTGCATAAAAATACCATTCCAAATCAATTAAATAATCAACAAGTACAGAATTTACTTTTGAACATGACTATTGAAAACACATTTTGTTATTCATGGTGATTTACCTGTTATAATCCGACATTATGAACATTCATGAAGCTACTGCCTTGGCTAGGAAATGTTACTAATTTGGTGAAATTTTTGTCTCCGACACTCTTTAAGTTTAAGATCATCAAAGTGATAATTATTTTCAGTTTTGAGTTAAAATAAGAAGTAAAGTAAAAAGAATTCGTCGTAATAACAGTACAAGAACGTAAATCTCGTGCTAAATATTTAATAACATTCCTAGCTTAGATACATTTTCTAAATGTTTTCACTCGTCAAAACCTCGTTTTATCC
The DNA here is from genome assembly GCA_017312745.1 of Gryllus bimaculatus. NCBI lineage: Eukaryota > Metazoa > Arthropoda > Insecta > Orthoptera > Gryllidae > Gryllus > Gryllus bimaculatus. The sequence continues at coordinate 226,561 of BOPP01000251.1, forward strand.
TGAAAGGTAGCTCTTACTACTTCTAGCTTGAGTGATTGAGAGGCGCCGAGCTAAATGTCTTGACTTTTCCAGGTATCGCCCCCCAGCGGGGCACCCCCCCCCCCACAAGCTCTAAGCTTCAGGCTGGTCACCTGACCTACGCAGTAGCGGAGTGCATGTAATTGTGCGTAAGGGGAGGGGATAGGAGAAGTAGAAAGTAAAGGTCTCACACGGTTCGTGGCCCTTTTGTTAGGTTACCGCCCCAAACTGTAAGCTGTAATTGATCGGAGAAACTACGAAAAGATACCGGTAAGTGCAGTTTGACACTAGAATTTTCGTGATGAGAGCGACTGAAAACAATCCAGTGACTTAAAGCTATTTTCGGAAATCCTCCCCGTCGGGACTCGAATTCTAGATCTCCAGGACAAAATCACGCCAGGACAGCGGCAACGCTGATTCTAAACAAAATGCAGCCCGTCCAAAATTCATGACAATGAATTCGTTCATTATATTTGTTAGTTAAAAAAAGAATCTGCTTCAACTTGAAGGAAATGAAAAATTCACACCAAATTTTATATATTATCTACGTTGTAGACACATGTCACTTACTTCCAATTTAAAGAGGCTATTCTCGCAAAACATCATCAAATTTATTTACTCTTCTGATTTTAGTGAAATCACATCATGACGTTGCATTGCTTCTTGACGTGCACATTAACAGTACAGAAAGTTTATAAAAGTGTTTCGGTTGTTTTTTTCTTTGAACGGTGAGAAGTTTCCTTCTTGAGCAAACGTGCCGACGTTCTCGCTGCCGTACCTTTTACTTTCTTTTGGAGCTAAACAATTATTCACGAACACGTATAGACTAGTCACATTGTACTGAAAAATCATGTTTTTTCGTGGTCTGTCCATCGCTGTTTTTATAGAACCTTATAGCTGGAATTTGGCGTCCCATTACAATTTAAAATCATGTTTTATGTTCCCAGAACCTTTATTAATATAGTTGTATGGATGTAATATTTAGAGATATAATTCTTTAAGAAAAGATTTACCTACAATTCTTTGACATAATCTCGCCCTTTGTTTTTGAAGAGTATTTTTAATTTACTGGAACTAATGCCGAAGGGGATGATGTACAGTGCTTTGACACTTTGGATCGTAGTGGAGATTTTGAGCATCATTATCAAAACATAACACAACGTCGGACGAGAAGAGTAAGTAAGAAGTTAGACGTTCACCGCAAACAACGAAATTCGTTCGTCACGATCAGCACTCCAAAAAATTGATATTATTTGTTTTTCTTCTCCAATTTCGTAGATCATTAGTCCTGGAAGTTGTAGTTCATGATGGCATGGAGATGGCGCTCTTCCTCTCCTGATGAAACTTAGATCCGGCGCCGAAATATACGTCGGCTCGGGGCATATTTCCGCTTCAGGTATCTCCGAAGCAAACCCTCAGCTCGCGTCTGCCCTCCCGGGGTAGAACAGTATTTGCAAATGTAAATGTGTGGGTGAGGGGGAAGTCAGGAGGGGATAAGAACGAGGAAGGAAAGATCGCGCAATGTGTGGCCTGATTGTAAGAGAACCGCTCCCGAATTCGTCTGGAATTGACGGGAGAAACCACGGAAGGCCACCGGACGGGAGAAGCCATCTGCTGGAATTCTCTTTCAGGAATTCGACCTAACTACGAATCTTGAGTCAAAAATCCGGCGGAGAAGGACTCGGTTTGCCACTGAGATATCGGACGCTTTGTCACTGCGTGGCGCGGCAGCCAACGGTTCTTTTCGCAGGAGGCCTTGTCGCTATTAGGCAGCGCGCGCCGATGCGCGTCCCCCCCCCTCCTCGCGGTTGCCAGACACCCCCACCCCCGCCAAGGCGCGGATGAGGCGGCGCAACTTCGCAAGTTTTCGAGGAAGAGCTCGCTTACTAATTAGCTTACAAGCGGTAACCAGAGGCCAATTAGGCTAAGGCCTCCCAGCAGGCTTCCCCGCGACGCCCCCCCCCTCGCCCAGGGCACGGCAACCATGGCGTGCCACGCCCCTCCGCGGCAGAACCGCTACTTAAGAGTCGTGGCTTGTATTTAATGCACGAGACACGACGTTTATACATACAATTATCGTTCATAATACGATCTCTTTTCTCACTGAGTAAATATTTTGTTGCGCCTCAGGTTCTTTTTAGTTCCCAGTCGACGCATCTTTCTATTGGAGATGGTCGTAATGCGGCTGATTAGCTCAGTAAATCTATAATGTGATCTTAATGTGATCTGGTATGTGATCTGGTGATGCGGGAGTCTGGTATTGTGAGTCTGGTATTGATCTTATTGAGTCTTGTTATGGTAGTCGTATGTGAGTTCTGTATGGTGAGTCTTATGTGAGTCTTATGGAAGTCTGTATGTAGTCTGGTTATGTGGAGTCTGGTTATGTGAGTCGTTATGTGAGTCTGTATTTGGAATCTGGGGTATGTGATCTGTATTGGTGATCTGTGTATGTTGCAGTCTTATGTGAGTCTGTAGGGTAGTCGTATGGTGGATCTGTATGGGAGTCTGTATGGTGAGTCGGGTATGGTGAGGTCTTATGGTGAGTCTTATTGTCAGTCTGTATGTGATCTGTGGTATGGTGAGTCTGTATGGTAGTTCTTATGGTGAGTCTGTATGTGAGTCTGTATGGCTGAGTCTTATGGTGTCGGGTATGGTGATCGGTATATGTAGAGTCTATGATGGTGGAGTCTATATTGAGTCTATATGTAGGTCTATATGGGAGTCTATATGGTGAGTCTATATGCGAGTCTATATGCGAGTCTACCATGCAGTCGTACTGGGTGAGTCTACATGGTGATCACCAGTAGTCTACATTGTGAGTCTACATTTGAGTCTACATGTGATCTAGCATGGTGAGCTACATGGTTGAGTCTACGATGGTGATCTACATGGTGATCAACATGGTGGGATTCTACGATGTGATCACCGATTGTGAGTCTACATGAGTCTACATGGGTGAGTCTACATGGTGGAATTCTACATGGTGGGTCTACATGGTGAGTCTATATGGTGAGTCTATATGGTGAGTCTATATGGTGAGTCTATATGGTGAATCTAGATGGTATCACATGTTTTTGTAATGATGATAACGTCTTACCAGCATATTATCCACCCTCTCGGTCAAAGAAAACCGTTATTTGTAATAATTGTGGAAATATGTAGAATGCTTTAAACGCATCCAATTCAAAAAGATTCAACACCTTAAAAGGGTTGCTGTGTGTCTATGATGACCAACATCTCAACGTCTCGTACGATAGAAATGATAATGTGCTTAGAAATTAATCTTTCTCAACTAGGCCATCTCGTTAATCACACTAAATTTGATCTTTGAGACACAAGACAAATAGCTTCTAGGCAAACAAAATAACATCGTTAGCGGGCATCATGTTCATTAGGTAAAATTGGCTCTACGTTCCCTGTTGATATCCCCATTAAAGTATATTCACCGATCATTGGTTATTTTGTATTGTGAGAGGTATATGGACCAAGCACCCGCATTGGAAGGACGACTACAAAATCTACAACAAGTAATTTGAAAGTAATCACTAATTTCAGAGCATTCGTTTCTTACGACTATTATTATTTCTCAAGTTCATTTATTGTGTTTGGTAGTAAGCAACAACATTACTTGCATGAAAATGTGAATGGTGCCTTTAGTGGGTCAATTGGTCTGGTGGATTGGTCAATTGGTGGTCTTAATGGAGATTCTACCCTTAATACCTGCAATTTTGTCTTACCACATATCTCGTAAATCATAGGAAAAAGCAGACATTTTGATGAATAAGTCACTGGGAAACATGAATGTTTGACTTAAAAAGACATTAAAGGGTAGCAAAAATTATAATATAATTTTTGGAATTGAAGATTATAATTACTATGGGACAAATAAGAAATCAGTAGTAAATCCCTAACTAACTCAAGGTGACATCTTGTTTAGCATCATAGCATTCATCAATCATCCATGACAGGTTTAGCACACAGAAGACATAATTAAAATATAAATTGTGATTTAGGTCTACAACATAAGAAAATAACTGACACAAATTTCCAAATACTATAACGAATTTTCGAATGTGTTTTAAGGAGAATGAAGTTACGTATAGAGCGTACTGCGTTCTAGATAATCTGTATGCAATAGATGCAAGCGGAAGGCTTTAGAAGAACAAATTAAAACAAGAAGCGAAGCCGATACATTTCAAAGATCCCGAAGCGGTAGCTCAGCGGTTGCGTTGGTGCTCGAGTTCGGATACTAAAGGAAGAGGATTTTCTTAATTAGTTGCACAATTGAGTGAATTCAACAAGTCTCTGGAGGAGATTTCTGGCGGCTGGCTCTGATCAGTATTTTTCCATTCTTTCCCGAGCCCGCCTCCGATAAATACTGAAGTAGTACCCTCAAACAAACTATGAGTAGCAGGCGATTGATTCTTACCCTTGATCTCCCCCCTCTCACTCATACTTACACTTAAATGCATTACACTGCCATACTTGCCGGGAGACTACCTGAAAGTAAAGTGCTTCTCCCACATTGAACGAAGCCCAAAGGAAACGATATGTCGAGGGAAAAGCTCCAAGCTCGCGTGTAGATCGGTGCCGGATGTCACTTTGTACAGGAGGTGGGACAACGTCAATTCCAGGGATATGACTTACACTAATAATAAGGAACTAATATGTCCCCAGTAGATAACGCTTCTGAAATCAATCACTTTTCATCCAAAGAGCTCAAATTCTGGTTGATGAATATTATAACACCGAGGCGGATATCTGGGATCAAGTATCCGAGCAAACACAGAACCATCGACAAGTGGGCTTCTAGACTTTCTTCCGAGCCGAGAGCCCTTGGGCAATACAAAATCCTCTCACCCTCTGGCCACAGGGGATCCGACATCAAAGGAGGCTTCGCTGATGCGCTATCGAGGCGCCACCTGCCCCGAGCCACGCCTCACCGCGCCTCGCCTCGCCGCGCCACGCGCGCAAACATTTGCCGGCGATTCGCCGCGGTCTCCCGCTCCGCCCGGCTGTGCTCCTCCCTCTATATAGCCTCGCCCCGGCCCCTCGCCCCGCCCCGGCCCCT
>BOPP01000251.1:240933-264787 GCA_017312745.1 Gryllus bimaculatus
GGGCTGCGGCGGGGCCTGGCGCATGGCCTGGAGCGGGCCGTGGCGCGGCGCAAGAGCCGAGAAGGGCGCGCGGTGCATATGCGCTGTGGAGTCTCGGGTCGCCCGCCGCCGCAAAGCGCATTCGCAAGAGGGCGCCCAACGCTGCTCCACAGCGCTCCAGGGTGCCCCCCCCTCCCCGCTTGCCTGCCTGACGGCACAAAAGGCCTCGCAAACAACCCTCCCTCTCACTGCTCCCTCCGCCACGCGTCTTAGCGTCTCCTCGGCCCCAAAGCCCTTTTCCTCATCTTCCTGCTTCCCTTTCCTCTACTTCTCTTTCTTTTACTTCAGGACACATCCCTTCTCTCCCATCTTCCCACATTTCTCGTGCTTTATCTTCTGATCTTTCCCTTCCCGCTTTCTCCTCCACGTCTTTTGCCTTCTCTCTCTTCTCCCTTCAAGTTTCCGTATCCCGTCCTTCTTCAGTTCCTCCATATTCTTTCCTTCCCCCATTCTTCTCCGCAACCATCCTTCCCTCGTCCCTTCCTTCCCTTTTTCTCCCGTCCAACTCGTCGTTGCCTTTGTTCTTTCCATCCATATCTCGTCTTTCTTTCCCCTTCTCTTCCCCAAAGTCCCCCTCTCTTCTCATTCGTCGCCTCCCGTCCCATCCACTGCGCCGCGCCCCATCTCGCTGGTTGGCGGGGCCGAGGCAACTTGCACGAGCCGAGCTGCTGCGGTGCCGCATTGTTCCCGGCAGCCGCCCCGCCCCGCCCTGCCCCGGCCCTCCCCCAGCCGCGTGCTTTGTTCCGGCGCTCGGCCACTATGTCTTGTGCGCCGGCGCGATACCTCTCCAGCGCAGGGCGACTCCAATGCGGCCAGCCAGCGCGAAATCGCAGCCCGCCTTTCAGCCCCTGCCACCTCGCCAGGCCTTCGACGTGCTCTGCTGTTCTTTCTGTTCGTAGATTGGTGAAGCCGAATTTTACGAATACGAATTCATAGAAATAATTTTATTACACATGTCTACCCCCGGATTATGCATTTTTGTGTTTAATAACAGATATTTGATCCCGTAAAATAACGTCAAACTCTGAAATGTCCATATAAATAAACATTACGCGAACCCTTGTCCCCTTTATAAAACAAAAGTCAATATGGCCCAATTTTACAATTAGAAATATCCACTGTTTCAATGAAATATTTTCGAAAGAAACCAAAACGCCCGACGCGCAAAGACAGTGAGGGTAGCGCATCCACTAACAGATGCCTGCCTGAAACGGAGAATCCATTTGCAAGGGAAGCGCTCTGCCGGCGGGATTCGCCGGGGCCACGCCCACGTGGAACAGGCACGCGAGACGGGGAGAAGAACGGCGCGGCCACAATGGCTTCCTGCGGCAGGCGGTCACTGCCTTGCTCTCTAACAAGCTATGTTCACTCCATGAGCGGATGTACTACCTATTTTCGTGAGCAAATATTTTTTTAAAAGCTTTCATGCTTTGATCTTAATTAAAAACATAAAAATAGCCAATATTTTGAGTTGGATGATTCAACAATGTGAACGATTCTTCACAGTTATGAGAAGGTTAAAATTGCTGCAATTGCCCTTATAACGAATTGTTGCCAGACCTAAATATTATTACAATTTCTAACTTTAGAACAGGGGTTCCCAACCTTTTTCTTCAATCGACCCCTTTAACACAATGGTTTGCTTCATCGACCCCTTCATTTTTATTTTTTCGCCCTTACGAAGTTACTTCGTAAGAAGAGACAGTGCACCAGAAGACGGTGAATTTTCAGCAGAAATGCTCTTATTGCCAGACCCTGGTAATAGATAAATTCTGTTGATATATATATATATATATATATATATATATATATATATATATACACATTACTTCCTCTAACACGTGGTGTAGTCAGAATCCATATTTCGGGGGTCCTAGATAATGAAAATTCGATTGACGACAAAACGTCTATTCTGTCCGTTTGTGTTCAATGCTAGCGCCTAAACCGTTCAGCCAATTTTCTTTAAAATTGATAATTCCCGATCAAACTGAATGAACTCGAGGGTTTGGGAGTTTGAAAAGGATATTTTTATTTTTGAGATACAAGAAAGAAACTATTTACGTTCTTAAGTGTCGGCCGAATTGGACTCATACGAAGTGGTATGAGTGACAGTGAGTTAACTCTGAGTACCTGAGCTCCAACTGAGTTCTGAGCGAAAAAAAGTATGCTGGTTGAAAACATTTTTGCAGGTTTATGAATAGTGTAATACTCATATAGCGGAGCAATTACAAATAACGCGAGAAAATATATACTTTCGTAGCACTACTAGTTTAAACTAAAAAATATAAACATATTTTCAACAACAAAATCAAAAATTATAAGTGTTAAAGTATTTTAATATTAATAATGAAAATTATAGAAGACTAGCGAATTAATAGTTCATTATTAGATTTTTGTAGATTTATACAAGTAAAAATAAATAATAAAATACCATTCCAATCAATGGAATTTAGATCTTAATTTTATAAATCAGTGGTTAGTGTATATATGAATATCAACATGTTTATCGTATTAAAGTGCTCCATTTCAGTTCATTTATTCTATCCCTATAGAATGCTCATTAATTGTCATCAATACATTTTTACCGAATTAAAACTATACGTAAATTTCATATGAATTTTTATATGAATTTTAAATGTAGTGTGACGTCATGGATACTCACAGCGACCACAGACACAGAGCTTTCGTATAACAAATATATTTATTAACAAGAAGACAAAACAAATATATACACTTAATAATCTACTTACACCCTAGCTCTGATAGACCTACTATCCCCTGATCGCGGGAGCGATCCAAAACCCGATTGAAGATGGTTTTGATTGTGGCATTCGCCACTCCTACTTTTGAAGCGCGCACAAAGCCTAGCTTCCGTGACCGGATGTCACGCTGGGACACAAAGTCCGTTCTGGCGCACCAACGGCTGGTTTGCCTCGATCGCAGGAGCGATCTTACCCGATTGAGAATCGGCGTGAATCGTGGCACTCAACCACTCTTCACCTCGGAGCACGCACACAGCATCGCTCCCCCGTGACCGCAGTCACCCAAGGACATAAAGTCCGCAGGCTTCGTCAACTAATGACTCCAGCCTCGCGAGCCTGGCTCGCATATGCACCGTCTTGGCGCCAAGTTTTGTGCACACGCACGAGGTTCTCCCACCGTCTCCAGAACCTGCCTACTGGCTCCGTACACTCTGTTATATAGGCGAGGCCCACGTGACCTCCTACGTCACGCCACCCCCTCGCTTGTTATAACAGTGAAAAGCTTCTATAAGCCGGAAGACACCCAAAGCCTTGTGTCTCCCCCATTCCGCGTTCTTCCCTTTACGGAAAAACCCTACTTCCTGTGGCTAGGCTAATCCGCTCCCAAGCGTCCCCAAATAGATGCCATGAGGCACGCTGGCTAATACGTTACAGTAGGCTTTCCGGGCCATAGACCTCGTAGCCTAGGTGACACATGCCTTAAAGATCCTGAAAATATCCCATGAAACTGCTCAGTTCCAGAATTAGTTAACAGAATTTTCTGACTAAATCAACCACATATGAAAACACATTGCACAGCAAGACACGTGGGTCAACTATCAAATTACAGTAAACATATTCACAAAATATTTTTACACGGAATACAAAAACATGAAATACAGCGTTATCAAACGATAGTGAAGCGAACTTTGACATGAATAGCGTTAGCACGTTACTTGTATCTTCATATTAGGCGTTCCAACCATAAATCTAAAATGTTCATAATTTTTTTTTGAAATTTTGGATTTATAATGAACTGATCGAAACATTTAGCTGCTTTTTAGGTGTACTGTACTTAAACTGTACTTAACTTTTATAGCATTAGCAGGATTATATTCGTATTGTATCGAGATAGGGGAAATTATGGGCAGTACAGTATTACGGTTATAAAATATTTTAAGATATCATGTCTGAAATGACATAAATATGTGGTAAATACAACTATTTCCAACTTATTATTTTAATGTATATATTGTTGTGGATTTTGAAAAATGTGTGCATGTAAGTTAATTTAACGATAAAAAAGATAAGTCCTCAGAGGACAGAACGCAATGCTACCGTGACGGGTGTAACATGTGAATGATGCACACTGTTCTACACTCCAACTCGCGACAGATCCCTTTTGAACTGAGATGAACGCGCTTTCGATTCTGTCTGGAGTCCGTGGATTATGAAAGGACGGAAATCCACAAAGCTCATATTTCGCTTGCGACTCGAAAAAGAACCCCTGGCTATAGTCCTGGTAAATTAAATCTTCCGACAATTCTGCCCTAATCAGATCCCGGATCCGCTCAGTGAACGAACAACTCAAAGGCACGAGAAGATCACAGAGGCCGTTTTTGTGGTGATCCGAAGAGGTAATAAAAATTGTAGTACTGGGAAAAACTGTCTAAAGGACATAGAGAACTCATAAAAATTGAGTGACTTTTAAAACATGTTTTATGGATATTGATCGATATGAAATTTTACTACAAATGAATGACAATCATGGCAAATATTGTGCGTCAACATTGTAAAACAGCATGAATGCAAAAATAAATCATTGCAGAAACCTTCATTTTCAATCGCTAAGAGTGCATTAGACAGCCCATCATCACTGCATAGGTCGAAATCAATGTGGCCGCCGGCGAAACAATAGCACAAATGCCGTCAATGCGATGATGAAACGTGGGCGAGAGACTCGCTCATGAATCGTGAATAAACCCATCAACTTGCAATGCTCTGCGAATATAAAATTACTGAAAGGCTTTGAAAAAAGGAAGTAGAGTATTTGTTTTTTCAAAATATGATCAAGGGTCAATTCAGTTTTTCTTCTAATGGGAACTTATTTCCGAAATTTTCTTTTTATTGAGAATTATTCATTTTCTGCGAATTAAGTCAAGTGAGGGATCAAGTGAGGGATGGACACAGCAAGTCGATCAGGTGGGGGATGGACCCAGCAAGTCTATAAAGTGGGGAATGGATCCAGCAAGTCGATCAAGTAGGAGATGGACATAGCAAGTCGATAACGTAGGGGATGGATCCAGCAAGTCTATCAAGTGGGGGATGGACCCAGCAAGTCTATCAAGTGAGGGATGGACCCAGCAAGTCGATAAAGTGGGGGATGGACCCAGCAAGTCGATCAAGTAGGGAATGGACCCAGCAAGTCGATCAAGTAGGGAATGGACCCAGCAAGTAGATCAAGTAGGGAATGGACCCAGCAAGTAGATCATGTAGGGGATGGACCCAGCAAGTAGATCAAGTAGGGGATGGACCCAGCATGACGATCAAGTAGGAGATGGACCCAGCAAGACGATCAAGTAGGAGATAGACCCAGCAAGTCGAACAAGTAGGCGAACGACCCGGCAAGTCGATCAAGTGAGGGCTGGACCCAGCAAGTCGATCAAGTGGTGGATGTACCCAGCAAGTCGATTAAGTGGTGGATGGACCCATCATGTCAATCAAGTGGGGGGATGGATCCAGCAAGTCGATCAAGTGGGAGATAGGTGGGATCAAGTGGGAGGGACTCGAGCCCGCGACCTTTCAGGCCGAGTCGTTGATTCGGCACACGCTGTAGCCACCTCGGCCATGCAGACCGGAAATGAAGGATATGCAATTAAAATAATAAAATATTATTAATATTATATAACTAGTAAAATTTGAATTTTTCTATTTTATTTAATATTTAGTGTATATATATATATATATATATATATTAATAATAATAATATTTTATAATAAAAAAATATTTTATATTAAATCAAAATTACCAAAAATAAATGAAATCCATTTTTTCCTTTTATACACCTTTCTTCGAAATTTTCAAACACTCATTTCTTTCTAACAGCCTGCTGGGAAATTCAAATTCACCTTGAAATATTCAGCTCGGCGGAGCGTCCTAAAAGAGGAAGGTCCGCCCGTGATGAGGAGCAGCCGCATCGGAAGAGGCGGCGGGGCAGAATCCCCGCCAGGGGAGCAAAGCGAGCGACGCGACGCGCCGCGACGCGACCCACGGCGCCGCGAGCGCGCTTCGGAGCGCGGCCCGCGGGGTCCTCGCCCGGCCAATAAAACACAAGAGACACGCAGTTGTTCCCCGGCGCCGCTTTCATTTTCCTTTTTCCGGAACGGGGGCCGGAGAAGTCAATAACAGGAGCGCCAAACGGGAGGGGGGAAGAGTCGGGGGGGGGAGAAAGGTGGAACCGCCCTCAGCGGCGTCGACGGATGGAAATCCAGGTGGCTGGTGACGTAGCGAAAGAGAGTGGTGGGATACGAGATTTGAGAGAGGAGCGATAGCGAGGGGACGTAGGATGTGGCGGGAGGGGGAGGTAGCAGCGAAGTGATTGGTACACAGGTGTCGGGGAGTCGTAGAGCCACAGGGTAATGCGGTGACGGTATGTCGGTGAGTGGTTAAGAGGCGAGAAGGCAAAGTAGGGGGATAGCGAAGTGGCGGGATGGCGAAGTGGCGTTTTGACTGTGGAGGGTTAGAGAAGTGGTGAGTTGTTAAAGTAGCGGAGAGAGGAAGTGATGGGCTGACGTTGTGCCACGATGATGGGGTGACGGGGTGACATTAACGGTGACGAGTGACAGGGAGGCGGTGAATGGGGTGACGGTGACGGGGACGGAGTGGCAATAGCGGGGTGACAGTGAGGGGGTGGTGGTGACGATGTCACAGTGACGGGGTTACAGTGATGAGTTGACGGTGGCGAGGGGAGATTAGCTGGATGGTAGTGGCTGGGTGGCAAGTGGCGTGGAATTGGTCAGCGAAGCGACGAGTGCGTTGCGAAATGTCCAAGCGGGTCTCACCGTGCCGTGTCCTTTTGTGAGCGTCGGGGGTGGATCGCGTGGGGCCCCTGCCTCTGCTGCTCGGCGGCCCTTTCGAGGCTGCGCCTTGTGTGCGCCAGGCCTTTCGTGCCCTTTCAAAATTCTGCCTGCGTCTCCCCTGCTCCGTGCTGATGCGGGTTTTTATGTTTCAAGATTAAATATTGTATTTTATTGTTGGGAGATATTTGAGGTTGCCAGCTTTTGAGGGTAAAACAGATTTTCCTTTTGCGCTGACAACTACATTAAGGTAAAAAAAGGTACACATAGCATGGAAAGACGTTTGTGAATGTTTGCACATATACAAATCCACTGATTGCCTTTTCATTCTCTACTATGATTTCAAAGTAAAATTTAAGTTAGCAAGTAGTAACTGGTTATGTTTATCAATCTTCGACTTTACATTACTGAACTGAATTACACATAGAATTTTGTCAAAATTTTGACAAAATTCTATGTGTATAATTCTAAACCCAAATAAAGCATTGTCAAGATATTCCGACTCTTTCATTTTGCAAAATGTGTCATCTTCAACTATTACACTGTACATTTTTGTTAACTGCCCTTCAAGTATATTACACATGTCCGACTGGTCACTCTCACTTTTTAACGAAGAGAAGGCTATATAAGTAAATTAAACACTATAACTGAATTACAATAATGATGATAACGTAAAATTGTTTTGACGTTTTCTCATTTTTCTTTAATTTTTTAATGTGGTTGTTAATTCTAATGGTGGATATAATTAAATTTTCATTAACCATTCAAATAATCCAACATTTTGTAATACGTATTGGATTATATTATTTAATTAGAAATTTTAATTCTTTATTCAATTGGCGTTAACACATTCGTGAGTAGCATACACCCAATATTTATTCACTCAACGTACTTCATAATTAAACATATTATTATTGTTTTAAGAGTTTTACTAGTATCTAGAATGATTTACTTGGCATGACTAGTTTTGTATATAACTTATAACAACATATTATATTTGAAAACGCAATTTCATACATTTATTTTATATTTTCAAGACCTTAGAAGACTACATAACAAGTTTCACTGAATGTAGAGCTTATGTCAAGTTCTACAAACGTTGACGATGAAATAACAGTAATACTCCTTAAGAACCCTTTGAACCTCTAGATTGGAAGTTTGAAGCGTGTTTCCTATGAAAACTACACATCCCTCCTAAACCTAAAATGCGTAGCTCAGAAAAATAAACTATTTCTCTATGAGAATTTTAGTAACTGAACACCATTTAAGACACGAGAAACAATGTCTATGGTAGTTTTCGACTCTGCAAATAAGACACGGTCAATACGAAATACTAATCTGTTTTATAGTTATATTTGTATCCTTTTTGTAACCGCAAAAATACCATGTTCATCTTTCATTTCTTCATAGTGTTCTTTTAATAAAATGTTAAGTACGACAAAAGCATCGTCTATCTCAGCAGACGACAATCAGAAGCAACACGCGTCTATAACTTCGTGATATTTCCGCTGAATAAGTTCAAATCCAATTTCGTTTATACTCCTTTATCTTTTTTCACATTGCTGTTATTCGGACAGATTCAAAAGAAAAAAATTGATAAAGAAACATGTTTTCGCCTGTTTACACCTAAAACATCAATGCAAACATTTATTTTGTTACAAGAAGACAACGTTACAAGAAATATTTATTTTGACGCGAGCTATAACAAGATTCGCGACGCCCCGACACCATTCGGGAAGCTCGACATTTGTGGATTCAGATGCCCACGCGTGGCAACATGAAACAAGGAAGTTTTGATAGACCTCCCGTGGCCGCGACCGGGGCGGGGCGGGGCAGCGCGAGATGGGGCGGTCGGCGGGGAGGGCCTGGGTGGAGGCACAGCGGAGGTCGCGGCGAGAAGGACGAGGGTGAGGCGCGGTCAAGGTCAGACGGGACGAGCGGATTGGAAAAGAGCGGAGCGGAAAATTACGTGGTAGGGAAGAATGAGGCCAGAAAGAGCGAGGAGAAGAGAGCAGCGGGAAAGAGAAGCGCGGAAGAGCGACCTGCGGAAGAAAAGGGTTGGGAAGAGATGGTTTGGGACGAGGGAGGCAGAGTGTGGTGGGGTTGGGAGGTTGAGAAAGTTTTTGCAGGTTTGAGCCGAAATTGTGGCTGGGGGAGAAGGAAGGCGAAGTGAACGTGTCCCACCGGGATGAAGTGGGGAATCACAAGACGTGACAGCACGGAGCGGGGAGAGAGGCGGAGAAGCGAGCGAAGCGGGGAAAGACCCTGGTGCAACCCTGGCAAGTCCAATCAAGTCAGGGCCAGGCGGCCTGGTGTGTTGGGGTGTGTGTGAAGATGGACGGAGAGGCATGCGAGGAAGGGCAGTGGGGCGGGGCGCCGCCCCCTGCTCACCTGCCACCTGGCCAGCGGATCGCCCGGGGCGGGGGCGAGAGGGCCGCGCGCGCCCCATTAACTTCGCAATCACCCGCCGGGGAGGCCTCGGAAGCCCTCCATTAACCGGCAGCAACGCGCGCCGCCCCTCCCCCCCCCCTTGGCCAGGCACGTGCGCGCACGGCCTCCACACCTCTGCCCCTTCGGCGCGTCCTTTCAGCACCACTCCCGCGAGAACAAACGTTTTACCGTATATTTTAACATCATTCATTCTGATCGGGGAAACCATCTAGTGTTATTACAATAACAACAAGCACAAGCAACTATAAATAAGGTTTCATCTCTTTTGTTGTTGTTTTGTGTGAATTAACAATCTGCTTTCACATGATTGAATTGACTGGGAAAAGCTCTTAGATTATAGCAATATCACAATAATGTTTCTAATAAATTAAATACAATGGTAATCCCATGAAACTCTCTACAATTATCTGTTTCTCATATAATTTTCAAATACGTTATGTACTAAATGTTCTACTTGTTTATTAACTATATATGATTGAATTAAAAAGCTTCAGCATTGGCATACATGTAGCAATGTAATCATTGTATGCTGACAATGTTCTTATAATGACAGGCATTTGGACATGGATGACTGAAACATTTTAATTAAATCATATTTAATCAATATACAATTGGTAGCACATTTAGTGTTTAGTATCTTTGGGAACTAGTATGTAAATGAAGTCTCAAAACAAGAACACGGAAGACAAAGAGAACTTCAGCTCGCACAACCTGTCTGACAAAAATTAAACAAACAAAACTAAACCAAAAGAAAGATTAGACGCCAAAGAAAACGAACACGAAATGATGTTATACGAAAATTCAGAATCCCACAAGATAAGATCCAAATAGAGACATATCAGAATACATTTAAAAAAGCACGAAAGCAAAACAAGAAAGCCAACGAGTACCAGCCCGCTCCACCAGTCCAAACAAATCAGGTGGAAGTTGCATCCCAGGCGGAAGCGACGAACAAAGCTGAAGCAAAAATGAGATAAAAAAGATGTATAAAAAGAAATAAATGACGAATGAAAGGTGGCACTCGCCATGTAGAGACGCACGGAACATGAACCGCCAGCAAATCGCCCCCACGCGGTTTCCAGCTGGCGCCGCAACGAGCGCTGCCAACACCACTGGGGCAGATCCTAACTCCTCATCCGCCGCCACCGCAAACCCCAGCAGCAGACGAAGCCGGTCGCTCCGGGAGCCAATTAGCGTCAGGCGAACACCTGCCGGCCGCGCGCTGTCAGTGCGTCGGCGCCTCCACGGCGCGAGGCGAGGAGACGGATGCGAAGGAAAGTAGGGATTAATTAACAGCTGCCAGCCGCTCGTCAGCTGCCAGTCAGCGGCGCCGCTAATTGAATATCACAGCGTCGGCGGCGCGCCTCCGATTATTCAGCTGGGCCAAGGCGCGTGGTTGATCTTGCACTCGGAAATCCGCCTGGTTCCATGGCTACCCCGCAGGTGAGCGCGATTGCTGGTGGAGACGACTACCCGGGCCCTGAGTTTCAGGCTGACCCTCACGCCGTTGGCTTCAAAGAAGAGGCACTGGGTAGGTGATGCTAAGCTCAGGGTTGCCGGGTCTTGTCAGGTAGCTCACCAGTCGGTCTCCTGGCGCGTCGACCTTGGGCAGGATTGGGTGAAGGAGATTCTTCGGAATGCTCTGGAATCCACAGAGAGAAGTCCACAGGGAATATGATGCTATCCGTCGCGTTGACTACGTTCTGGCGATACTCACGTCTGTAGCCTAAAGGTGTATGCAATGAAGAGACGGGAAGGGGGGCCCAAGTCGCCCGAACCTTAGTGCGAGTGGTCCCGTGTTGGGCTCTGGCTTCGTCGTGGCAGTGGCCCGATGCTCTGAGCCAAGAGGAGGGAGTTGTTTCCGGCGCACGCGAGGAGCGCATTGATTTCACTGGATAGCAAGTAGCTTTGAGCTGGCAGAGCGGCTCCACCTCACGCATGGAATGGCGTTGCCGTGAGGGCAAACTGCGTCCCGCCGGGATCCGAATTCCAGCCAGTTGCTGTTCTTGTGCGTCGGCGAGGGTTGCGGAAAGCCATAGGTGGCCACCGCGTGAATTTATGCCCCCTAGTAGAACACGTTACTTGTGGGGGGTGTTGCCAATGCAGGATCCTTGGAGAGAGCAAACATCTTTGGACCCAAGAAAGCAACTGGCCGAGGTAACATAGGACAACAGCTGTTGCTTTTGCAGTCATCTCTCTGAGGGGGGGGGGGGTCCTAGAGTTCAAATTCCTTCGATGCTGATTTTTTACTCTAGCGGAATACCTAGTACAAACTCAGATGGTGTGTGGAAGAGAATTCTAGTGGCCGGCTGCTCTCATCGGTGATTTTGTGTGATGTCCCCGATCAATACCAGACGAAGGCCCCGAGGAGTACCCTCATTTTTGTCCCCCCTCTTCTCTTACCCATGCAGTCTTTTACCTTTCGTGGTGGTCGTTCGCGCCCTCTGGAAGACCCGGTACCGGGGCGCAGCAGCGAGGCGGCGGCGCCCCAGGGAAACACGCGCACCGCTCACGGGAGGGCGCTGAGGACGGGTCTAGCGGCACCGCCGCGCGCCCATCGGCCGAACAGCCGATTGGCCAGTCGCCATACTTGACGGGAGATCAGAGACGAGCTAAGACTGTGCAAGATAGCGAGTGACTACGCTGCCGGCCAGAATTACGGACTTATTCTATTCTGGTATTTGGATCGGGATCCACGGCGTTGTTGTTGGACATTTCTTCGGCTTTTGTTAAATCTGGAAAGTCCCAAGTAAATCTCCTGGTTATTTTGTGACTACTCATATGAACGGCTTTCTCTGTATGTTTAGCAATTGTGAATAAAAACTGTTTTATGATTTGTTTATTGTCATAACACCTTTCCCCACACGTTGAGAGATCAGTCGGCCTAGAAACTTGTCTCAGCTGGAGCAGTCATTATATGATTTAGTAACATTGTTATAAAATAATTAACGTTAATTTATATTTTCGAATTACATTGTTTCCATTAAGTAGATTCATATGGGCATATTACATCATTATATTTTTATAATGCACTTTAACTCAAAGTAAGAAGGCTGAAGGAAATGGTAAAAACATTTCTGACATTTCCATTTAGCATTGTTTATGAAAGATAATTTTCAACCCAAGAGCTGTTCAATTCAGGAATTCTTTTGTAATAAACCACGATGCACAAATTTCCTTCCTAGTGTTCAGAGTTCATGTATGTTCCGTCAAACAATTGGTTTATTTTTTAATTTTGTTTTGCTCGTACATTTTTGAATTTTTGCCGATACAAGCTTGAATGCTTAATAAACTTCGAAAAGTTTGTGTAAAGTTACGGAAAAAATGTACAAGCAAACTTCTTGTAAATATTGTAGCTACTTTGCTGTGAAATGGACGATCAAAGTTTTTTAATAATTTTTTAAATTATTTTCTTTTGAAGGTCATAATCCTTTTAGCATATAGTGAGTGCTGTATATAATGCAAATATATGCCAAACAATCGTCGTAGAGTACATTATCAAGCAGTTCGTATAAACTCTTGGTTTGCGCTTATAATTTCGTACCCGTTAGAATTGAATTTACACATTTGTACAAACATTCAAACAGCACCATTGACCATTGACCCAGCATTCATTGACGTGTTTGAACACAAACTTGTTTGCACCCAGTGTTTGATTGTATATCGATGAAATCCGTATTATAGATTTTTCTAAACGCCATCGAATACAGCGCGCAGTGATTGCCAATTACCTGTCAATGAGCATAAACACAGCAGAGCTCGCGTTATAATTACACCTGCCAATGGAATGAATATTTGAATGACATCATAATTTTCTAGAGCAATTGAGGAAGCCTTGTCATATCTGGTTCTGCACAACTTAAACCCAAAAAATCATAAAAACTATGTGTTTATAAATATTCAAATAATTCTCAGGGAAAGATCATGTTGTCATTTCAAGATCGAGAATGGAACACTCTAAATTAACGCATACTCACCCACAAACGGAGAAAAATGGCTATAGATAACTATTGTAAAGTACTTCTAAATGTAAAACACATATTAATGTACTGCCCTCTATACAAAAGCAGTATGGTTCTAAATTTTATATTGTTATTATAAAATGTATCTATATTTGGAGTTGCTATCGACCTTGATGTCGATGCGACGATAAATTTTATTTTGTAAATAATACATAAATCATAAAATTGTGCATTTTAATATTCCTTGCAATATTAAGGCACTGGTAGGTATTAGCAGTAAAATAAATTTATTGTAACGAGAGAAATTTCTCTGTAGATCATGACACAAGGATTAAAGAGAAAATATATGAAAAGATTTATGGTGTGTGTGTCAGTTTTCAGGTACGCAAAGTTGTAGAACTAGACTTATGAATTGCTTGGAGAACTCAGTAACTTCAAATTTAAATTTATGTTTTGCAAGACCCGTTTTTATACCCATTCCTTTATAAATAATTAAAAAACATTTAAAATATAATTGATAATTCTTTCTAAATTGATAATACCAGTATCTACTTATCATGAATTTCCACTTCAGTCTGTGCTCATGTCAAAACTTTCTGATAGAAGTGGATACATTTCCGTGGGATATATTTTGCTATTTAATAGCCGAGCCATTAACTTTATTGATGTGCTTCCTCTCTTGCGTCATGACTTTTCGTGACTTAATTAAAAATCTTGACGTGCTTTTCCTTTTTCCAACATTAATGAGTACTGGATAAGTCCATCAATGACACGTGCCACGAGGTATGCAATACTTTTTCTATCATACGTTAGGTGACTACTTGGAAAGAGTCACTCAAGGCTCACAATGACATCTTTCAGGACGAATAAAAGACTTGTTTTCCTCATTAAAATATAATCCATGTTAAGGGACACATTTTTAAATATATACTTCAGAGAGTTAATACAACAAGCATATAAATAATAGTACTACAAACAGTACTTCTGTGTGAGGATCAGTATCAATAACCCATATACTACTAGCAATTTATTATTAATCACTGATCATGCATTGATTCCAGAAACTTCTCGGTGCCCTCTATGAGTATACTCATTGAAGATAAACTAGTCCTATACTAATTACTTTTTTCCAATCATTCGAATTTTTAGTTGGGAACAGAAAACGTATGTACTTTTATATGGACAAGTTTTGTCTTCACACTGATATATATCTTGAAGAATAACAAATAAAATGTATAACTAAACTCTTTTTACGAAAAAAGTGGACTTATTTCCCTTTTGAAATCATCGATTTAATTATAATCGTTATAATTCATAACATTTGTTAAGACGTTAATATTTATTTATATTTTTAACTCGTTAGTCATAATCTACTTTTACTGTTGAATAAGAAGGAATGCTGTTATATTTACTGCAAAAATTGAATAAATGGTTTAACGATTGCGGATAATTGGGTAACGCAAAATTCGCATAACACGCTAGTTTGAATAACTGTGGAGCAGGCAAGGAACGCAAGCAGAGAGTCGAGGTACCACGAAGAGGAGGGGCTCAAGGCCAGCGACACGCCACGGAGGCAAAGTCTGGACGGCCGCTCCGCGGAGCTCGGGTGGGCCATGCTGGGCTCAGGCTTCGCCGCTCAACCCCACTCCTTCCCGGGCCGTCTCTCCTCTCCACAGTGCGCCCTTCCTCCCAGCCCTCTCGCCACCTCTGCCTTCTGCCCCTCGCCGGCCATCCCCTCGTCCTTGAGCCTCCCACCACTTCAGTGTACGAGTACCCCCCTCCCGATCCTTCACTCCCCCGAACACTTTCAATCCTTGTCAATCCCCTTTTAACCCTCCCATTCATTGCTTTCTCCTCCATCCGTCGCCCTCTTGCTTATCGACATCCATCTCATTCGCCAGTCCCTCCTCTCGCTTGCTCTCTCTCGCTCCCGCTCTTTCTCCCTCCCCCCATCTCCTTGTCTTTGTTTCTGTCTCTCTCTCTCTGTCGGCCTCTGGCTATCTCTGAATGTATCTGTCAGTTCTACATCTGCATGTAGAATATACTGACAGATCTCACTCTCCCCACCTATCCCTCTCTGTCGCTCCCTGATCCGACTCGACGATGAGCGTCAACGGCAGCCGCAACGTCACTCGCCGAGAGCAGATGGCAGATATCCTTCGTTACAGGGGAAGGGGAGACGCCACTGCAGCGATCGAACATATGTCCCTGCAGGTCAGTATCAGCGTACAACGGATCTGTTCTCGGAAGGACATGGAGAGGACAGTCAGCTACCCTCACTGGCGTTCGCTTTCCTAAGTATGTTTACTCCGATGTGGGCCGAATCTATGGAGATAAATTAATCTACCTTACACGATAAATAAATTGTAAATGTATCGTACTCAAGACGTATGAATACCCTGTAAACCATGTCTGAAAGAAATTCGACCTGACACTATTTAAGCCCTAAGGTAACGAGAAATGTTTTGCGTGTTT
Organism: Gryllus bimaculatus; assembly: GCA_017312745.1. Classification (NCBI taxonomy): domain Eukaryota; kingdom Metazoa; phylum Arthropoda; class Insecta; order Orthoptera; family Gryllidae; genus Gryllus; species Gryllus bimaculatus. Next base: position 256,679 of record BOPP01000251.1, read on the forward strand.
CGGTGTTATTGTATAACAAATGTTTTAATGTGCTTTAAAAATTTTCATATGATCATGCGTTGAAATATTACAACCACCTTCTTTGACATCGCGTCTTTTACAATAAACTTGTTTAAGAAGATTTTTTAAATTGGCCACTTACTGGCATCTTACATCAATTACATTTGGTAATGGATCTCTTATGTACCACCGAAGGTGGGGTACCTGAAGATATTGATAGATTTTCCTCACAACTTTTCCTCACCCCTTCCTCACTATTGGTCAAACACAAAATAAGATACATCAAATATAGGCGCAAATATTTGTATAACGTCTGCAATGTGTTTCTATTAGGAATACAAGAAGAATGGTTACGAGATGTTTACGAGAGTTTCATGAAACACGATAATATAATTAATATTTTGCTCACTTTGAAACCATTGGTCATAATTTCATTCCTTAAATAATCTGATTAAATACCATTTGCACATTTCATATAAATTACCCCTACTCTGCTTGATTACAAATATCGCTGTAAATTTCCAATACTTTAGCGGTATTATCTCATGAATACACAAAAAACGGTTATTAAATGCCATTATGCTCCTCAATACTTCACAGCATATCACAATAATAAGTGTTAGACACTCAGTCGATAGCTGCTGCTTATGTAGTACAAAATATCACCATCAGAAAGAAACGACGCATTCGCATCGAGTACGCCCACATCACGTGGTGAAAATCAAAATGAGGAACGTGTGTTTTTGGTTGAACGCCATTTGTACCAAGTTTACATAATTGTAAACTGGAAACGTACTTCTTGGAAGGTGTCTCGTTCATGTTATATTATTTCACACCTGCATTGAGGAAATCATTTATTTTTTCTCAAACCTTCAAAACCATGGAATTTTATAAAATTTCCCCCGAAAAATTAAGTGAAATCAACCGTGCATAAGATTTAACATTCATTTAACTTATTTTTTCTTCTTCAGTTTATCAACAACAGCCCAAAATATGTAAGGCAAGGGGAGTATGGAACCGCTCTCAATCACCCTCCACCGCCGCCTAAGTTGGCGACACAGCCTGAGTTCCGCGGTCCGAGGCGCTGTTTGCCTGTGTTCGAATTCCGTCTATAATGAGACCCTCTAATGACTTGTAGCAGTCGGGCGTCTTTGGGGAAGTCAGTGGAAGGCCGTGGGCGGGCGGGCGGCGGGCGCGGGCGGGCGCGGCGCGGCGGGCGGCGAAGCGAGGACGGAGAGGAGGGAGGGAGGGAAGGGCTGGGGAGGGGAGGAGGGCGTGCCAGCAGTGACGGGCGGAAGCGCGCCGCCCCGGAAGCAGCCGCGTCAATCATACGCGCTCAAACAGTGCGTTGCGCGCCGCGCCGCCGATTTTCCCTGAGCGCCCCTCGGGCGGACGCCGGCTGCTGGCCGCCCTGTTGTTCTCTTCGCCCCCTCCAGCTTGCCTTGACTTCATTGGCTGTTCTCTGTGTCCCGTGTTTCTCTTCTCTACTCTCATTATCCCCTGTCTCAATGTTCTCGCTCTTTCTGCCCAGCCCTTTTGCCCTGTTATCTTTCTGCGCTTTGTGCCCTGCTTGTCCTCGCCCTTGCTGTCCTCCGCCCATCTGTTCCTCCGCCCATTCTGTCCTCCGCCCATTCTGTTCCTCGCCCATTCTGTCTCCGCCCATTCTTTCCTCCGCCCATTTTCTTTCCTCGCCCATATCTGTCCTCCCGCCCTTTTCTTGTTCCTCCGCCCTTTCTGTCCTCCGCCCTTTCTGTCCTCCCCTTTCGGTCCTCCGCCCTTTCTGTCCTCCGCCCATTCTTGTCCTCCGCCCTTTCTTGTCCTCCGCCCTTTTCTGTCCTCCGCCCTTTCTTCCTCTCGCCCTTCTGTCCTCCGCCCTTCTGTCCTTCCGCACCTTTCTGTCCTCGCCCCATTCTGTCCTCCGCCAGTTTCTGTCCTCCGCCCTTTTCTGTCCTCCGCCTTTTCTGTCCTCCGCCGCTTTCTGTCCTCCGCCCTTTTTCTGTCCCTCCGCCCTTTTCTTCCTCCGCCCTTTCTGTCCTCCGCCCTTTTTCTGTCCTGCGCCCTTTTCTGTCCTCCGCCCTTTCTGTCCTCCCCCTTTCTGTCCTCCGCCCTTTCTGTTCTCGCCCTTTCTGTCCTCGCCCTTTCTGCTCCTCCGCCCTTTCGTCCATTCCGGCCCTTTCTTGTCCTCCGCCTTTCTGTCCTTCGCCCTTTCTGTCCTCCCCCCTTTCTGTCCTCCGCCCTTTCTGTCCTCCGCCCTTTCTGTCCTCGCCCTTTCTGTCCTCCGCCCTTTCTGTCCCGCCCTTTTCTGTCCTCCGCCCTTTCTGTCCTCCGCCCCTTTCTGTCCTCCGCCCTTTCTGTCCTTCCGCCTTTCTGTCTCGCCCTTATCTGTCTCCGCCCTTTCTGTCCTCGCCCTTTCTGTTCCTCCGCCCTTTCTGGTCCTCCGCCCTTTCTGTCCTCCGCCCTTTCTGTCCTCCGCCCTTTCTGTCCTCCGCCCTTCTTGTCGTCCGCCTTTCTGTTCCTCCGCCCTTTCTGTCCTCCGCCCTTTCTGTCCTCCGCCTTTTCTGTCTCGCCCTTTTCTGTCCTCCGCCCTTTCTGTCTCCGCCCTTTCTGTCCTTCCGCCCTTTCGTCCTCGCCCTCTGTCCCTTCCGCCCTTTGTCCTCCGCCTTTCTGTCCTCCGCCCTTTCTGTCCTCCGCCCTTTCTGTCCTCCGCCCTTTCTGTCCTCCGCCCTTTCTGCCCTTTGTGTCCTCTGCCCTTTCTGTGCTCCTGCTTTTCTGCCGTCTTCCCTATCTGGTCACCTCCCTTTCTGCCTTCGTCCCTTTCTCCCTTACTCCATTTTAGTCCTACTCTTTTGGTCAATTCAGATTTTCACATGAATTGTATTATCTATTCTACGAGTAGTGGAGAAGGCCAGAACGATAGTAAGTTATGAAGATAAAACATAATACACTCAGTAATTAGGTTTCGATCTTTAGCTTGAAGATAAGGAAAATATGGTGCATTCTCGTAAACTTTCATCAAAATATGCAGGCCGTCTTTATAGCGAATATATAGGAAAAAATATATAGTACAAAAGTGAATCTGTATTTCTTCCGTGGCATACTCAATAAGTTTGGATTGCCGTAAGCTGCATTTATTCGTTTCTCGTTAACCCTTGAGTAACATGAGGGAGGAGAGAATTAAGTAGTGTTTCATTATGCGTCCTCAAACACCCAACGTGCTGCATTCAAGCAAATCTCGACGACTCTTAATAAGTCCAAATGAACATTATAACATTTCAGGGTTTTTATTATCCAGCGCATCTCCGTGACATAATGTTTCATGACAGCTGGAATGGCCTTGGCGGCGGTGTGGGATGAGGCGCGGGCGGGGGCGGGGGCGGGGGGCGACCTCTCCGGCGCCGTTTTACGACGAGGCAAGCGCTCGTGGCGCTCACGGCCAGACTAGCTGAGGCGCGCTGGGGCGGGGGCGTGGCTGGAGCGAGGAAGGGACGCAGAGTGGGAGTGCTGGCGGAGCGGGGGCGGAGTCGTGCGCGGGGGAGGAAGTGGGGAGAAGGTGCAAGAGGAGAGCAGAGTTGAGTTGAGGGCACGAACGAGGGCAGTGGTGACGAGGTGGTGAGAGGACGGTGATGAGGGTGGTGGAGGAGATGGTAGTGGACGGAGGTTGCGAGGGCGGCGGTGAGGGCGGGGCCAGGGTTGGATTGTGAGTAAAGACGAATGCAAGGGTAGAGGCGGAGCTCATGAATTTGAACGCGGAGGCTGGGCGGGCGCGCTGGCGCTAAGCGGCGAATGCCCGCGTGGGAGCGCCGCGCGCAGAGCTCCCCCCGCGCCCCGGCTGCGGAATAAAATTGGCCCGTGCTGCAAACAAAACTACGAACACCTACGAAATATGGAATTTACGTGTTGTTTTCGGGTAAGTTACGATGACAGTGTTGGAGACAGAGGAAACATTCCTGATATGTTTAGTAAAGGTATGCTACAAGAAATCTAGAGGATATTCGTTTATTCCTTTGAAATAATTGGGTGGCACAAATTGGCAAAAATTCACCTCAGATAAGTTACTAAGAATGCATATTTTCTTCTCTTTGCCGATGAGGAGCAGACATTGAACATAAAAACTGTGTATTATCCAACTGAAAAGCATTGATGAGCATTAAAATTCTTTATCACATCTATTATGAATTGTATTGCTTCTTGATTTTTTCTCTTTTGAAGTAACAAGCTTCATTACCTATCTCGAGGAATTCCTTGAAATTATTTGACGAGGAGAACAAGTTCTATCTCGATAATTAAAATCGAGTTGAGTGCTGAAACACGTAAACGGTAATCAAGCCCACGAATTTACAAAACGCAATCCAGGAAATGGGCTGAAATGCTCCACGCGTGTTGGGGCCTCGTCGCCGTGTCGCGCCGGTGCCTCGCCCCAGCCGGTTGCGGTGCGGCGAAAGGCAATAAACGCGGCGAACCCGGCGCCGCCGCCGCCGCGCGGGAGTTGTGCTCATGAATATGGATGCGGCGTTGGCCGAGCACGAGGCGCGGACAACCGCAGCTCCGCCCGGCCCCTGCCCGCCCCGCCGGCAAACTCTAACCCGACCCCGACAGCGCCCTCGCCTTGGCTCCCTCGCCCTAGCCTCCTGGCGCTCACCCTAACACTTTGCTCTCGCTTTCACCCCCGGGATGGCTCTCACCCCCCTAACTCTAGCCTCACGCCCCAACTCCTCGCCCTAGACACCTCCCCCTAGCAACTTCGCCCTAACACCATGCCCCCTTTGCCCTTAATGCCCCCTAGCCCTAATTCCTCTCCCTAACTTCTCGCCCTAGACCCCTCTCCGTAGCATACTTTGTCCTGGCCCCCACGCCCTAGCACCCCGCGTTCACCTTAATTCCCCTCGACATGGCTCTAACTCTCCTAGCTGTAACCCCACGCCCCAACTCCTCGCTCTAAACACGCGCCCTAGCCTCCTCTACCTAGCCTTCTCTCCCTAGTTCTCTCTCTCTATCCCCCTTTGTCCTAGCCTCCTCGTCCCCACCCTAACCCTAACCCTATTGCCCTGGCTGCATCGACCCTGACCTCGCTTGCGCCCTCATCCGATTCCTTATCCCGCCCCCTGGCGGCCTTCTCTCTCTCCCGCGCACTCACCATAGACACCGCTCTCACTTTCACCATTGCAGTCCATTTTGCAACGGGACAAGAGCTAATTGCACGGAACAACTAAAAGGCAATAGGGACGTTTCAGCACATTATTTTATCATTAGTTTTCAATAATTTATTTTCACCTTAATCTTATTTTCGCACCTGCAGTCATTCTCTGAAGATGTCACTCGTATCTCTTTTTTCGGTGAAGTATAACAAATTGATTAGAAAATATTAAGTAAGAAAATAACTTCCATTAAAATTTACATTAAAAATAATGGTTATCAACAGAGAAGTTTTAATGTAATATCAAATTTTAAAGAAGTTTATCTGTTCAATTCCAGTTCTGCTTTAGAAACTCCGCTACAACTTGCTAAGCGACTTCACAGTTCAAAATTAAGCTGTATATTCCCAAGCAATGGCGGTTTCTCCTTTAGCAATACGATTGCCAGTAAGGCAGAGGGAAATGATCTATGGACTCCGCTTGCCATTCGATTCAGCGTTGTTGCTTTGGCAACTGCATTTAGCCCGCTACTGTTTGAGAGAGCCAGCTCACCAGAAAGCGGGAACTGAATGGAAATGGGGGAGAGCAGGGAGAGAAGTGGTTAGGGATTGCAATATTCGTTACATGAGAAATCGAGATTGACAATGAGGGAGGACTGCGTTTAAGAGACTATGACAATGGAAATTAGAGGAAAGAAAGTTAGACTTAATATGAATAAACCACAGAGCATTAATGATGTCTAGTTCAATGTCGTGTAAAAGTTAGGGGCGTCGTCGCAACAGAAATTCTAGAGCTGCGCAACTTTAACACTTCTCCGACGCCAGCGAGCTCTGGCAAGGAAGAGTTCACTGGACGCATGGAGGCATACAGTTAACGGCGGGTGCGCTCAATACGTAGGCTAGTGCGGCTCAGTTTTACCCACGTCAAGATTATAAGCGAGCGCCCACACCCACTTAACCCCTCCTAACCCCATTCACACACACCCACCCACACACACAGACAACGATCGCTCCTCATCGCCCATCAGAAGAGGTTGCGCCCACGTTGATGACGTCAGAAAGCAGTGTGGGGCATCGGCATTTGAAAATAAGCGTTGCGATTAGCAAAACTTTTCCGTAAAAATTGACGATCTGGATTTTGTTCTATGTAGATAACTAATGTTTCATTAAAGACATTCTTCACTAATGTATTATCCTAAAAAACGTGCTTCATTTATCCTACATTTTCCTTTATTCCCAACCGATTCAGCATCGAATCTGAAGAACTAGGCTGACATTTGTTTGGAAACACATAAGCGAGAACTATTAAATAAATGTATTATATAGAGACCTCAACACAAACCTTATTTACACTCATTACACTCATATTCTAAGCGCCACCAAACAAATAGGCTCCTCAAACTCTATCGCTTTTTTTTTAAAATCACAGCCGCTTTCACCAATCAGAATACCGTATAAACAGAAGTTAGAAAAAATTTATATGCGCGGGCCATAAACTGAGGCCAGAGAACAGAAGCCTCTCCAAACTTTGCTCTCTGGGCTGTCGCTGCTTGTTAGACACAGGTCTCTCTAAATTGTCGCCCGTGACGCCATCTTGGGCGTTCAGCTTGCCACTCGCAACGTCACTCAAGGCGACAGTTGGCCAAGCTAGACAGACAAAAAAGTCTATTATAAAAAGTTAAGCAACTCCTTAAAATAGAATAGAGGCGATTTATGTAATCATATGTGCCATATCTCTCGGGTGTTCTGACGTAATTGTGTGAACCCGACATCAGTTAAGAGTAAACATTAGAGTTATCTCTGCGAAAGTAGTAAGAATGAACACATTTTCATTGCTTTTGATATTTTTTTCTTGTTTACGAGATTTATATTTTTCATAAAAACAATTTTCCAATTTTTTGGAGATTTTTAAAATTATAGACTCATTTTTACTGTCTCCGAGTTCTTCCCGAGTTCTATTTTTGATAAATGACTAGATAAAAACTTTCCGATGGATTTCATTTTCTGAAACACCTTTCCTTTTATATTATTATCGTTGTTTTATTAGCTGTTTTTATTGTTTCTATGGTTATTATTGTACCATTTATTATTATTATTACATAATTTGTATGTTAGCTATATTATCTTATCTATATAATTAGCTGCCCCCGAGTTATGCCCATTTGCAGCTCAAATTAATTTATCTAATCTTACAGATCATTACATCAAGAGATTCTATATATCACCAGAATGAAATTAAGCCCGATTTTTTTGATTTTTTTAGGTTTTTATGCACCTGTTAGCTTACATTAGCATACCGTGTAATGAGCTTAATATTTCGTTCGTTTCTTTAAGGAGAATTAAGTCTACAACCCCAAACTTAGAACCTCCGAATAAGAGCACAGTATTTTTGCATAGATAGTTTTAGAAAATCACACTCTGTCCGTAGCATTGGCAACTTGGTTGTTTTCATTCCGGATGATCGGGCAATCTAGGTCCAAAGCTGCAACAATCCCGTTCCTTTCATTGAAATAACTTCTCTGTCGAAATCGCACAGAATTTGCAGAAAACTCTTCGAGTAGTTTCAAGTTCGCGCATTGTTAAGAAAACACAATGCACTAAGAGAAGGTACGGCCTAGAAATGCTAAAACTTTGCTCATTGTCTAGATGAAACTGTAGTCTTCAAACAATACAATCTCCGAGTCAGAGATATTTCTAAAGCGGATCAGAGCTACAGAGAGCAAAAATAAAATCCTTACGTAAAACTTTTTGAACATCTAATCTATCACTCATTTGTTGAATGAGGTACTTGAAACTTGCAAGATTGTCTATACACTTTGATTGATTGATTGATTGATTGATTGATAGAGATGCCGGGCGCGACCACTACTAAGGTCCACAGTTTCGTAAGTGCTGTGCTCGAGAGGTGGCGGTGGCCTTCCCGCGCTGAATGGCGAGATCCGGCGCCGACCCACCGAGGGCTAGCGGAGTTTTCCCAA
>BOPP01000251.1:264821-313563 GCA_017312745.1 Gryllus bimaculatus
CCAGCCGGGACACGCTGTAAGCAACCGAACGGTCTCCCGCCATGTGTGATAGGGTAGTGCATGTTAGTGTAACTGTTTAAGGGGTAAGGATAGAACAATGCAGGGGAAGGAAAGAGCGGTCCTAGCCCATCTACACTTTGAATTAAAAATAAATTCAATATTTAAAAAAAAATTATTAAAACTAATAATAATAATAATAATAATAATAATAATAATAATAATAATAATTTAGTATGGAAAGTTGGGAGTATTACTTTTTTGCCTAATTTTTACTTTTTTTGACGCTAGAGAGCGCGCCATCAGGCCCAGGCGTTTTCTTTGGCACCTTTGTGTTGAACATATGAAAATCTATTGATGACCATCAGATAGTTGTGGCTGATAGTACTATGAAAAAATGTCCCTTAGCGTTTCGGATGAAGATAGATAGATTTGTCTCTTTCCCGGAGTGTGTCAACTGCTATGGTGTTATCACGAAAGGTAGCAATCTTCTTCCCCAGATGGATGTTGAAATCCAGCGCCGACCTACTCGTGGCATTGCGGGATTTTCTGTGTTGAGGTATCTCCCCCAGCGGAGCACCGACAGCTGCAACAAGCAAGCTTCCTACCGGTCTCCCAACAGAGGAGTAGGGGAGCAGAGCGAGTGCAAGCAAAGGAAGGCCTTCTAGTGTCCCGTTTGTGATAATATTGCCCTGGCACTCGCCTGGTGTGGATCCAAGTAATCATAAAAATCTACCGACCATTGAAGCCGGCCGCTACGATTCTTCTCCGGAAATGGCTCAATTCGACATAGCTAAATCGTTAGTGTCCAAAATCCGCCACCGTCGGGATTCGAATCCTACGACCTACCCATCAGAGGCACTGCAGTGCCATCATTTGGTGCCCTGAGTCACCTCAGCCGGTTCAGGTAAATAAATCGTAAAGGAAACCACATGACTAGTATATTTATATAGAGAGGTTTCTAAGTGTTGCGAGATGTGAATGGGTCTTCCAATTTACTTTTCCAAAGAATATTTTTTCTCGTCAATGGTACTATGTTCTCCAAATGTATAAAAGATAATATATTGGAATTATCTCTGCTCTAAAATCTACCAATAAAATGTATTTTTATGGTCGCACATCTAAATTCATAAAATCGGCGCTATTTTGTCCTTCAAAATCTGGCGTTTAAAACAATATTAATTTTATGTTTTCTTAAATGTTATTTCTATTTATTCACCAAACTTTCAGGTCGATCAGGTATGTAGTTACTGAGTAATATAAGTCAAAATGTGTATTTTTATATAAAAAATATACTCCTATCTCTACTGTTTCAATTTTTTTAAATGTTCTTAAAAACCTAAAATGCTATTACATCTCTCCAATTTGTCCATACACACACACGCACACACACACATAATCATTTCTAAATTCGTTTAAACGCAGTGAATGGATTTAAAGACCAATATTTGTATAACTATTAACTACATTTGCGTATGTAAAACAAATCAAGAAATGGGCAACATAATTTGCGAACCGATGTTAATTATAACGTTTCTTTATATGTTAACTCTTTTTATAGTAAATTACACACATTGGATAATTATTACCCGTTAAATTATTCATCTCATCTAGAAGTAACTCAACTTGCCAAGAACAGAACATGGTTAAATGCACACAGTATTGAATGACAAAATTATTGGATGCGAAAAGCACTCATTAAAATATATGCTTAAACTTGGTTTAAAATTACGAGTTATAATTGGGTGTAATAATAGCTTTTCGTGTATGATGAACACAACTCTTGAATGAACAATATGAAAGATTATTTCCAAAGACGTGTCTTAATGTATCATATTTTTTCAGACAGAGAAAGTAGTGACGATCAGCCTTGCTTTTCGAGGTAGGATTGGACGGTTTTTATATACCGTTTAACATAGAAGAAATATTTGAACGAAATATTTCACAGCGTGATGACAAAGCTTCTGAAACATATATTTAAGTGTGAAACCCGAAAAGTAACGGAAAGAGGTACGTCACATTGGAAAGAAACCATTCAGTTCACTTGAACTCGAAAGCAATCTTCAACTCCTGTCATCAGGGAAAGAAGCTGAATGTTCTCCGTGAGCGTAGCAGAAGGCGGGAAGGGGTGTGCTGACGTCATATGTGCTATATCCAGCGGTCGCTTCTCCCGCCCACACACGCCCCCCCCCCGCACATTCCTCCTTTCAGGAGCACATACTGCTCACTCCCGGTGATACTTCTTCATCAATTCTATCCATTCTCTCCCTCGCTCCCTTGGTTTATGTTTGCCATCTTTCTTTCATTTCCACCATCATTTTTTTCTTTGACGTCGAAGTCAATTAAATCTTCAATTTTCCCTAGGACAAACGAGCCACCGCCCGAGTTAATTTTCGTTTCATATGACTGGAACACCGACTCGGACTCAAGAAATAATGACATCGGGCGGGAAAACGAGGTCTCCGAGCAAAAAATTAAAAAAGAACCTCGCAGAGAGTTCACGTAAATCAAAGTAATGGTTGCTTTTCTCTTGTTCTGGTCCGCAAAATCAGACGCCAAGTTTCGGGCGCGAATTATACTCCCCGTCTGCTGTTTCCTATCCGGCCGGACACAGCCCGCAGGAGTCGCAGGGAGACGTCTAGAGCCCAGCCACTTGCATCCTGACATCGCTCTGAGCGCAGGCGCTGAGACAATGCCGCCCGGCCTCAGAAGTTACGGCTTCCGGGCAATCATGCTCTGGTGTGCTGCAGGAGACAGCAATACCTTCTTTTGCTGGTAGATGGCGGAAAGAGCGTAGCGAACATTGCGTGGTCGGCTGGCAGAACAGGCCTGAGGTCCTGAGCCCATTAAAATTATTGATTGAATTGCATTCAACCACTGATATAACTAAAAGGAAGTTAATATATCTTATTTCAGCATGTGAAAGTGTTTTCGAAATTGTTTTGAAATGGTGTCATTTGTAGCAGCATATGAAATGTGAATTATTTTTCACGCATTTCAGAAAGAGCATCAATAATCGACTAACATTTTTTTATCTACACAAGATAAATAGTTCAATTCAGATTCAAGGGCCCTGAAATAATATAAATCCATAAAATATACATTTCGGTTCATTTACGACCACAGTATCACCTTTCAGGTGACTAATAATTCGTAATTTTTTTCTTGACCATAACGGCGGTTTTATAGCGTTACGGTATGACATAATTTATATTTGGATCTCAATGTATAGTACACAATTTTTACAATGACATATATCTCTGTGATATGGGTTACACTGTGAGACTGAGATAACTCTACTGAATCCTCACGTGAAAATCTGTCAGCGGTAGGAGCTAAAAACGGGAAGAGTATTCTATACTCACATTATGACTAAAAATATTACCTTTTTCGCTTCTGAATAGTCTATAAAAATGGTATTATTAGTTTATTAAGAGTTCTGTTCTCTTTTCTCTTTCTGTTCTGTTCTCTTTCAATTACATAATTTCACGACTAATATCTCCTAAAAGTTTTTGTTGGTTGCTTTTCAATTTTTAGAAACTAGGAAACATGTTTCTCTGTAACTGATCATCACCTCAAATTTTATTTTACAAAATATTTAGATATATAGATAACGCATAAGTTATCCCAGTTCTGATACAAAATCACTAATGATCAAAAATTTGTTATATTATTAATATTAATAAAGATCATCCTTTAACAATAGTAACTGCCATACATAAAAGCAATATTTGGTATGTAGGTTTCCTTCAACGTATCTAGGATGGCGGCTATTGCATTCTACAAAATTAAATGCCACTAGAGCCATAAATTACAAGTCAGAAGGCATCAAATGATGCGAGTTTGATGAGATGCATTGACGGCTTACCCCGTTAATACCCAGATACTGAACAGTTCACAGCAACACTAGCAAATTGCGCGCCGGAAGCCGGCGAAAAGCACAAAGCGAGTCTCATCGTTCATCCATCCCTGGCCGAACTTGTTTTACCTGTTCTTTCACGTCCGTTGCCTGTCCTCAATATGCTATAACTCATCATTTAAACTCAGCATCAACTACATGAACGCGCACTTAACAGAAAATATCAGCAAATAAATAACTGTGTTGTAACTATTTAATGTTGCGTACACTTGAGATACGATGGGAAAAATTGATAAAAGGGCTGTTTGATGAAAAATGAGGTTCGTTTCCTCGGCTCGTTCTACAAATTACTGTAATTTAGAAGCTTTCAAAACTACCACTGAATTACGAAGATGCACGATCTATGATAAGCTTCACTTTGCTCGTAAATAATGACATCCTTTCGTTGTTATATTAGAACCTGCGAGTTATAGCTGTCCACTTTCTCCTATCTCCACCCGGCCCCTCAATTTTTCACGATTACGAGACGAAATAAAGGAGCAAGGTAACGTATAAAATGCATAAATTATCTCTTTAGTGCAACACGAATCAATATAATCTCAAACATGTTACGGCGCAATAACTGGGCACGATAGCTAAGTAGTACATATTTCTGATAGTTTTGTGACCGTCTCTTCTTCGATGCAAGGCATTTATTACAGTAATGTTGTGAGTACTTTTTTTATAAGTTTATATTACTTTTTATAAGAATTTTTAATCACTTGTCATTTGTTAATAAATGAAAATTCCTAGTTATTTTATTGTCCAGTTCATAATTAGAAACACTATAACAATCTGCCTCCCTATCTTATATTATTAATTTTTCTGAAAGTACTCATAATTACACTGTATATAGAATGGAGAGAGGCATAAGACGTCTATTAAACCAAGCATCTATGGCTTAACCGAGAGATAAATTAATATTCACCGACATTTCAATGGGCCAATGTACAATGCAGAAATTTACCCAGATGTTACAGGTTTTTTTTTTCTCATTAATTTTAGTACTGGAACTTCGCACTGCCTTAGAATGGAGGTTGCAGCTGGAGAGCTCACTTGTCCTCGCAAGGAAACAGAGGAGGATGCGCGTTGGCACCGCCCCTCTCCCTCTCCCTCACGCGAGGCTCGAAGCGACGGCCGCAGGCAGCGCCACGCGGCGACAGCGGCGGCGAGCGAAGCCGCGAGGGCGGGGGGGGGGCGGGGGGGGTGAGGCGGTGACGGCAGTAAGATGTGGAAGAAGAGGTCGGTGGAAGGCCTAGACGTGGGAAGATAGGGCTGCTCGGGGTGCGGAGGAGGGGTAGGGTGGGTGTGAACGGGGTGGGTGGCGGGTCGCGGGCGGGGAAGGAACTGGTACGTGGGCGGATGCGGGACCGGCGGCGCCGCTCGCAATGCGATAAGGGCGCGGTCGATACCCGCCTCGTGCGCGCCGCCTTGCCTCGCTCTGCCTTGCCGCCTTGCCTCGCCTCGCCTCGCCTCGCCTCGCCTCGCCTCGCCTCGCCTCGCCTCGCCTCGCCTCGCCTCGCCGCCCGCCCGGGCGAAAGCCGTGCAAGCGGACCGTCGCCGGCGACGCGGAAAGGCACCGGTCGGATCGGAATCGGCGTTTGCACGCAAAACGCGTGTGCCTACCGACGGGGAATTAAAAATGAGGCTGTGCCAGTCAGAGGAAGGAAATCCCAGAAGAAAAGGCTGTCACGAATTCAACATGCATCCAACCCACGGGTAAAAGGTTTAATAATGCATTACCGGTCTTTTAAATAAAAGTTTCAGAGCAATCACTATGTTTAATACGAGACATAAAAACTGGAAAGACTATCCAATTTTCAATTCCGCTCCTAATAGGAAGCCAAGTTAGAAAATAAGAACAAGCAAAAATGAGTAAGAAATAGAAAATATACGAAAACGGGTGTAATCTCATGACTTAAAGAGGAAGGGGAAAGTTCCCACAAAATAAATCGTAAAATATGGTTTTATGTTTTTCTTGAGCACCCCGCATGACGAAGGGATCTGCGATACTGCAAAATGTTGGATTACTTTGTAACTGGCTGCAGTCGCACTATAGATGTTGAACAGATGTACCCCACGGTGCTATTGTTACGACTTTCTTGTTTTATCTACAAAATTTGAAATTAAATATTAGACCTTTCCTGTTAACCCTTTCTTTTGAAAAAAAGGTGGTCAATGTTATTTGATGACATTTTTACATAAAATCTTTGGGACATTTTCAAAATTTTCTCAAAAATGGCTCCATTTTTTTCTTTAATTTTTTGTAACAATATAGTAAAATACATTTCGAAAAATGGCTAAGGTCCGATTTTCACAGTTATCTCTAAAATCCTTAAAATTGCAAAAGTTCGAATCTTTTTCGACGTTTTCCTATAACTACAATACATAGCGATTATTTCGTCTACAAATTATTTGTTCTCGATAATTGATTGATTATAGATTCCAGGTGCGTCACTACGAAGGCCATTAGTCCTGTGAGTGTAGTGCGTTCTTTTTCCTCGGGAGGAGGGGGGAGGAGGCATTTTCTCCCGTTGGTTGAGGGGTTCCGGCACCGGCCTTCCATCGGTTGGCGAAGTTTCTCCGCCCAGCCCCTCCCCTCATTGCGGCACTGCCCAAGCCGGGACAAGTTCTAAGCTCCGGCCGCCGGCATGGTAGGGGTGTAGTGCGTGTAAGGGGGAGGGGGAAGATAGAATAACAAAAGGGCAGGAAAGATCGCGCGCGGTACGTGGCTCGTTTGTTAATGTACTGTTTTGGCATTCGCCTGCTATTAATCGAAAAATACAGATCATAGCAGTCGAACGCTAGAATTCTCCTCCAGATAGCGACTGAATTCGACCTAGCTATGGAGCTAGAGTCGAATACCCTGCTACCGTCGGGGCTCGACGCAAGGATCTCCCGATCAGAGGCACTGTAGTTACATCGGTTGATGACCTGAGACACCTCTCCCGGTTCCTCTTCGTAATTAGTTCTTTCAGTAACGTTATGTACATTTTTTAATATATTACTATAGTTTTCGCGCACTTTTGTTTGAAATAGGACAATATTTAAAAAAATATAAAACAAAAATTTCTCAAAAATGGCTGCAAATTTTTGCTTTAAACACTTGGCAGAAATAGTGCTAAACGTACTGTATAAAATGGCATAAACGATATTTTGCTCTAATCATTTTTTATCAAAAATCACACATGTAGTACTTTTATGTCTCCCACGTGATTAATATTTACATGTCTGGAAAGTTGTGTACATAATTTCATTTATGAGTAAACGTGCTTCAAAAGATGTCTGATAAAGTTTCTACAAAACCCAAATTTTTCTGTTAAAATGTGCTCGAAATTCCGCCGAGGTACGTATAAACGCTACTTCCTCAAAAAAGGTTCTATTTTTCTGTACATTTTTTGAACGTATAGTGCTAAATGGTATGAATAACATGACTTAAATGTCATATTGCTATATTATTTTTTCATTTTTTTAAATAATACAAATGTAATTTTTTAAACATCTGTCCTCCCGTTAATATAATATACATTTAGAGCGATTTGTATACTTCATTACATTTGAGACAGACTAAAAGTGATTGAAATGATTTCCAATGAAGTTTGCCGAAATATCTGTGGAAAAGAACTTCAAATTTTGAATTTACAGAACTGCTTAAACGACATTTTCTCAATACCTGCACCAAATTCTTCACCGAAAATTTCCGTATACGGCAAGGTATTACTTTTCTATATTCTTAGAGTCATATTTCAGTTCTGCCTTCAGTGGAATTAACACCGAGAAAATGGTGGGAAAATGTAGTTTGTGCAGCTGGGAAAAGAGTGTGGCAAGTCCGAAAAGGGACTTCAGACCAAAGAAAGGAGAAAACTACGTAGTACGAGAAAGTCTGTGCCATTCTATAGTATTACTAATCAAAGTAAAAATGCAATTCTTCAAGTCTACGTGAAATTATCATACTTCAATGACCTCATTAACCAAAATTTGTTGCATGTGAGAGTCGGAGAATTCTTTTACGTTACTAAAATAATTTGGGAGAGGATTTTCACTACTGTACAGTGTGTCCAGGGAAGAAACGAGGTTACCTGAAAAATTTTCTTTTCATTCCATTCATTGAGAGAAATAGACGCCACTGAGATTACAGTTTCACAACGGAAGTTGTCTGGCTGTGTCGCCGCGAGGTGATGTGCAAACGCATTCTCCCGCATCCGCAGTGCAGTGCAGTGTTCGCTCTTTGATTTCGGAATGGGGAACCACGCCACATGTTATCTCGCTTGAGGCGACAGAAGTCGCGTTGCGTCGTGTGTTTACAATTATTCATAAGCCCAGATAACTGTACTTGCCTGTCTCTTTAATTAAAATACGATTTAAATTTGTGGAAGATTTTTTATATTATCATTAATTAAAATAGTGTATTTTTTTCATTTGGTTGCTTGAAGCATCTTTGATATTAATTTGAAACTTAGCAATTGTAAATATTGTAACTCTTATTTGTGCATATTACCTAATAGGTTTTGTGAATTAAGTAATTTTTCAAAATGTTATATTGCAAATATGCCATCTCCGTTTCAGAGATGATATTGTTTGGGAGAGGACGGCAGTGGACTGGAAAACAGGCAATGTATTAACTGCGTTTCTGGGAAAACCTGAGCTGAAGTCTGATGCTATTCCTTCAATAATTCCGGTCTGTTCTACGGAGCCTAATAGATCATCCCAGATTGATCGTGAGCCTCCTTCTCATGAACAAGAGTAAAGAGTAGTAGAAGACAAAAATCAATAGAAAAAGTAAAAGAACACAGGGTGCATGTAACAGGAAATATCTGTTTGAAACCTGTGATGAACCTATTGAGAGAGTTCAGTATTTGGATACTGGTATAAAATGGAGTGTAGATACTAAAGAGAACCATGTATTATGTATATGTAATATATATTGTCACTGATAATCCTCCCAATAATATATATTTTGTGATTCTCAAAGATTTAAGTGTCGACACTTGCCAACAAGGACATTTGTACAAAAGTAAAGAGGTGCGTCTAAGTGTTTCTTTTATACATGAAATAGTAATTTTTGTGGTGTTATGTGAGGATTTTGTTGTAAAGGGTGATGACAAAGAGAAGGCTTGTGAGTTTGTTGTAAATATGTTGAGTGATTTAAATTGGGATGATGAACAAAAATATTTTTTTAAAATTTTTACTGAATCAAATTCAGCTATCTGCAGAAGCAAGAAAAAATGAAGATAGGAGACAGTCCTTGTTATTTTTCACTTCTGCACATTCTTACAGAATTTTGATAACTCAAGAATATAATGCCACATCCAAACACTAAAAAATCTAACTAGTAAAATTGAAGCTGATTCAATAATCTGAAACTCCTTTAGCTACATTAAGCAAAAAGTGTCGTATCTTAAAGATTTTGAACACTATCTATTACGCATTAATGTTGAACGTGTTAATAATTGACAAGACTCACATTAAACCAGCGATAAATAATAAGGAGAGCAATGTTGTTGGATTTGTTCAGAATTGTTTTCTTGGTACTGCTCATGCTTCTTGGTGTAGTGTTTTGTCATCAACGATGTGGTTCTTATTTTGCCATCGAGTAAAATTAGAATATAATATCTTTGGAATGATTGAAACTGTTGTTACTAATTATAGAAAGTAGAGCTTGAAGTATATTTTTAACTTTTGCTTAACTACAGATAACAATGCAATTAATAGGGAGGGAACTGAAAACTTTGCATAGCCTCCTGAATTTAATATAGTGTACCCTAACCCCTCAGATAAAACTATTTCCTCTTCTTAATAGATTCTGTATATATATCTAAATGTATAAGCAATTGGAAACAATGAAATATATTTTAAAAACCGTGGCTCAACTTTCATTTTTTAGGACTTTCAAAACTTAGAATCTGTACTTCGCTGTACAATGCGTAACTTTTGAAATTTAGTAATAGTATTAAAGTTTCGTGTACATCCAATCTAGAGAGGCAAAATGTTAATTCAGTTCATGAAGTGTTCCATGAGAAAATAAAGTTTAGTTTGTTAGAGATAGTGTAAAAATATTAAATTGAAACTTATAAAGGTACCGCCATATTTACTGATATAATTACAAAGTGGTGGAATGTAGTTAATGTGAAAACACCAGTCAAGGGTCTTTATACGAGAAATGAACTTGTGTAAGTAAACCGGAGTCAAATCGGGAAGGAAGAAGCACAAGAAAAGCTAAATTTACACTGAGAATGGTATCATTAAGAAATATGGCAAGAATCACTATCTCACACTTTTAAATCTGTAAAACGCTATTGATACTGTAAATTTTAGTTATTGGATACTTCGACGACTGGGATGAAGAAGCGCCCAACGCAAAAGTTGAAGAGGTCTGCGCCCTTCAAAATGCAACTTCAGTGCTGCCAACCCGCAAATATTTGTTTCCGTCCTGCTTCCGATGCCTTTCGCAAAATCGAAGGCCTTCCGCTCCGTCGAATTTCCTTCGCTCTTTCCCGCGCACTCACCATAGGCACCGCTCTCACTTTCACCATTGCAGTCCATTTTGCAACGGGACAAGAGCTAATTGCACGGAACAACTAAAAGGCAATAGGGACGTTTCAGCACATTATTTTATCATTAGTTTTCAATAATTTATTTTCACCTTAATCTTATTTTCGCACCTGCAGTCATTCTCTGAAGATGTCACTCGTATCTTTTTTGGTGAAGTATAACAAATTGATTAGAAAATATTAAGTAAGAAAATAACTTCCAGTGAAATTCACATTACAAATAATGGTTATCAAATGAGATGATTTAATGTAATATCAAATTTTAAAGAAATATATCTGTTCAATTCCAGTTCTGCTTTAGAAACTCCGCTACAACTTGCTAAGCGACTTTACAGTTCAAAATTAAGCTGTATATTCCTATGCTTCGCTCTCGGGGCGTGAAGGGAGTGGCGAGTGTCTGGGCCCTGGAGGCTGCGTGCGCCCTGGAAAGCCCAAGGAAGCGCCCCCGGCTCGCCCACCTACTTTGGCAAGATGGGTGCGTGTGATCGCCCCTTCACAAGCGGCTTTTGTACCAAAAAACATACTCGGTTTTAATGAACGAGCAACTTCCTCAATAAACTCAATATTAACTATGGACAACATGATGCGATGAAGGCGTATCGCCCACGAAAACCCACTTATCGTCTCTGCAATCTACTGAAAGAGAAATTGGGTATAGCTTTCCCCACAAGGTGGTGCGTTTGTTTCACATGAAATGGATCTCTATTTGTGATTTGCCTAATTGAATGGAATATGCTGATCAATAACTGTGAAAATGGTAATTGCACTGAAACTTAAAATATAACAGATGTGTCGAGATTGTGAAATAACTAAAAAAACATTCATGAAATCTTCTTCCTTGCGAGAAGTTGAAAGACACATGGAGGACACCACTCCTTTAAATCTCAATGGAAACGGAACTGATCCTCTGCGAAGAACATAATTACATTTAACAATCAAAATCAACATAGTTAGCAAGATAAGAAACATTTTAGCAAATTGTATGAGTAATATGGCCACGTTAAGCGTCTCAAATTTTCTTGTTTACATATTACAAGATTTTGCAACAAATCAACACTATCATGATGGAATTTAACACTTTCCTTCAAGTTGATGTAGCTACATCACCAAAAAAATTCAGAAATGTTTTGTTGTTGTTTTACAAAAGCATTGTAATGTGAAGATAATTTGCCTATATGTAGGTTTTAAGGCCATTACCAGATTAACTTTTTTTGTAGCATGACCATGGAACAAGTGCTAGATATATTAATACACAAGTACAATAAGAATTACCCTCTCACACACTGCATCGACGCATGTCGTGAACTGCCTCCTCGCAGCAAACATGACAATATCAATTTTCCCATTTTTCTCTGCAAGATTTCTTTCCTCTAGTGTTTACATCTTTTGTTTGGTTTTCTTCACGGAAACGTGTTTCATTATTTTTCTTTGCCGGCTGATCCACTTTATTATATTGCGTGAAATTTGATCGATTGTTTTGAACGTCGTCTGATGTACGAGTTGAAAGTAAATCCTTTTTTAAATCAATAGCGCGAGAGTTTATAAGAAGTTATAAGCACAGAGCGCCTTCGGCACGTTCTTGACAATGGAGGCTCCAGAGAGCGAATGCGCGAGTCAACAAGACTGGTAGGGGGTTAACGCACTTCTTACGCTCTTCTAGACAGTATGCTAGTACTATCTACGATAAACATTTTCAGTTAACAACATAGCTAACATTGGCCATATTACCAGCACCGGCCATTTTTGCATCATTTACTTTATGTTATCTGCATTCACACATTTCGTAATTTATGTCCAACATTGAATTTTTTTTATTCTCTATTTTATTACCCTTTTATCAATGAAACAAATATATTAAACGGTGCTTAAACAAAGAAATATAAAACCCAGCCGGTCAAGCTCGTAGACTATTCACAATTCACTATGAATCGTTTTTATTGTCGAAATCACTCGTATTTCATAACTTTGGCCTGCGCAATCGAGAGCCTCTTTGCTGATGTCTCTAGAGAACCTACATAAAATATTGAGTTCCCGGAGAACTTTTTACAAAGCAGTTGAATTGCCCTCCCCAATTCATTTGCAAAACTCAAAGCGAAATTCAAACGGTCCCTGGTGACCACATTTCCATTAGAAAGCTCTTTTTGT
Source organism: Gryllus bimaculatus (assembly GCA_017312745.1). Classification (NCBI taxonomy): domain Eukaryota; kingdom Metazoa; phylum Arthropoda; class Insecta; order Orthoptera; family Gryllidae; genus Gryllus; species Gryllus bimaculatus. The sequence goes on from BOPP01000251.1 coordinate 277,413, forward strand.
TCAGCTGTTGCGATTGATGCAAATTTTACCAACATACTTTTCCTCCATAGGTGGCATCGAACGGGGGTTAAGGCACTGCGCCTTTCTCTTTCGGTAGATTGGGAAGACGATAAGTTTTTCACGAACGACGTGCCTTCATGTTTCATCATTATAATCAGTTTATTGTTTGCACCATGTTTCCATCATTATCGTCAGTTTACTGATGAAGTTCCTGGTTCATTAAAATCGTACATATTCGTTTTAGTATAGAATGAGGAAAACTATTTTTGATAAAAAAAGTGAATAACTAATAACTGTAATTGCATTTAATCTCAGGTTCTAAATTGTTCTAAAACGTCCATCCGCTCGTAATACTAGAGGAAGAATAATGACATGACGTTGACTGTCACATTAAACAAAAGAAAATTCGAGCATTCGTCTGACATGACCTCACAAAAAAATCTGTGAGTATATTTACAGTGATACAATGCGTTTCACAGTTAAGGTGCGCATGAGGATTTGTTTGCCTTAGTTCTTTATAAAACACATGAATAGTCTTAGTGAATATTAAATGTGTCAATTACATTTTGAGAAACAAGTTCACCTCCGAGTACACGGAGAATAGGTATTGTATTCATCCAGTATTATTTAACTTCCCACATTTCATTAACATTCACATTCATTTTGGAGTTAACAATTTTCCGTACAGTGTAGCACCAGTTTTGTGATACGCGATTGCAACTACTACTAATGCAGAATGTATCAATATCAAAAATTCAATAATAATAATAATAATAATAATAATAATAATAATAATAATAATAATAATTCACCAGTTAACCCCTATCCATCCGGATGAACACCCGCTCTGTTACTGCAGAGTGATTTATCGACAATTTGATCTACAAAGTCCAAAAGTGGGTCTTTCGATGAGTCTAGGAGCTAAGCATAATTCTAAGCATCTCCGTAGACAAAATGTAATATTTTTCGGAAACAACGAAAAACAAATTTGTGAATTGTTGGTATCTGGCTGCAAATTACGATTGCATTGCATCGCTCGCGGCCCTACGACTGCATATGCCATCGCCAGACGCTAGAATCGCACTCCGATGTCTTATTATTATTTTTTACTCTCTCACGTTATTTCTTATTTTTAGGTCGCTTTTTAACAACTTGGTCATATAGCGGCCACAGTGATTGTTTGAACTGTATGAGAACTGCAGGAAGAACACGTAAGGACAACACGAACACACACAAACATCCATGCCCGGGATTCGAACCTCGAACCTGCAGACCCTTCGATCCGAGGCAAGTCGGCCCTTCAACTTTAGCGACCAGGCCAGTACGTATTTTCTTCTTGGGGGTGTATTTATCAAATAAAGTATGTGCATTGGAGGGAAAATTACAATGTTTGAGATGATACGCCAGAGGTTTTTTTTCATCTTAGTGTAAATTACGCGTGACTAAGCGGCATCATCTGTTTTGCCCTCAGGAGGAGCTCCCAGCGCTGCGTCTCTACTGCGTTAATCATTTGCATCTTTCTGCGTTCGTGCGGCCAGAAGAAGAAACGTTTTAATGGAGCCGTATGGTAGGAGGACAGCTACTAGCGTCTGTTCACTTCAAGTCACGTGTGACGGCAAGGGTCAGACGTACACGTGCAGTTGGTGTAATCTTACAGTGTGGACTGAAGGGAGTCAGGAAGACAAAAGCCACAGGAAAATCAAACTTTTAGATCTTTCTCTCTTATCCCATCGCATGTTAACGCATGTAACCGAATTTGTAGCATGTTTCATTTGAATGGGTAAAAATCCCAACGGTATAAGTGACATTTGATAAATTCTGAGAAAATGTGTTTATTTTAAGCTATATTTAAGTTGCAATGTAATTTCGTGTTTTAATGAACAATTGGAATCCCGTGTTTTTAATTATGAAACAATCACCACGACTTTACAGTAGTATTGAATTAAATTATCAGTTTTCTCACAATTTATAGAATGTCACTTGTACCGCTCTGGCTTTTACCCAATCATTTGTAGTATTTTATGTATTGTACATCTTTTCACCTCTTAAGAAACACGCCCAATTCGCTATTGCATGCAGCCGTACTATAACGGTGATGATTCATTTCAGATCCTGCGAGTTGTACCCTCCATGATGCAATATACTTATAAAAGACTCGATTTTACCATTGGAACGCACCTGTTCTAAATCACATCAAAGCAACAGTTCCACAAATATATCAATTAAAAACTTTAGGCACTCAGAAGCTCACTCAGAAGTTTTCGAAACAAAAGTAGGTCCACATGTTTGTGTTATGTGGATCAGGAATAAATTATTTTGAAATATATCTACAAAATTTAAAAACTTTTGAAATGAACAAATTTATATATTTATGCTTCATTTTTAAAAAAATATGTTAGTAGATGGCAGTTTAAGGGAGGAGATTCTGTCCTCCTTCCATACAGCTCCATTAAAACGTTTCCTGTTCTGGCAGTAAGAGCGCAGAAAAATACCGATGATTAACATAATAGTGTACGAAACGCTGGGAGTTCCTCCTCGGAGAAAACATTAAAGCAACGTAGATGTCTCATAAAAAATAACAAGTTTTAGAAAAATAGATTTGACGTTAAAAGCCCGCAACTCTTCTAAGCGTGAAACACCGAGTGCGGGAAATTGGCCAAATTACAAACCTCGGCGAACAAAAGAACAGCGGGGCGCCCATAGAGGGCAGCGAGCGCCGCCAATCAGTGTGGCCGCGCGGGCGATGGCGAGGAGCCGCCACAGAGCGCGGGGGCGGCGCGGCCGGAGCTAATCGAGCGGGGCGCGCCGAGGAGCGGGTGGAGGGAGGGCGGTCGTAAAGCGGAGCAAACACAGTCCAGCGCTTAAGCCGCCGCGTGGGGCTTTGCGGAGCGCCGAACGAAGAACGCTACAAGTGGAACGGGCGGGGGAGGGGGAGGGGGGTACGCTGGGGACGGGAGACAGGGGGACGGAGGAGAGGGAGAACGTGGGAACGTGGGCATGAATGGAGGGACGAATGTGTGGCGGGAGAAATGAGCGTGTGAAGGCAGGGGTATGGGTATGAAGGCAGGGACATGGATGGAGTGTGGAGGCAGGGATGTGGATGTAAAGGCAGGGTCGTGGATGCCAAGACAGGGTCATGGGTGTGAAGGCAACAACATAAGTGTGAAAGCAGGGACATGGGTGTGAAGGCTGGAATGTGGATTTAAAGGCAGGGTCGTGGATATCAAGGCAGGTATGTAGAAATTTAAAAGCCAGGGTTGTGAATGTCGAGGCAGGTTCATGGGTGTGACGACCAAAGGCGTGGGTGTGAATATCAAGGCACGAACGTGGATGTGGATGCCAAGGCTCTAAAATAGACGTGAAAGCAGTGTCGTGGGTGTGAAGACCAGGCCATTGATATTAATGTGAAGGTAAAGACGTGGGTGTGAATTTGAAGACAGGGATGTGGGGGATGTGAGCGTGAATGCAGAATCGCTTGTGTAAAGATGTGGCCGGGGAGGTTGGTGGGAGCAGGGGTGACAGAAAAGGATTGGTTGGGAATGAGTGTCAAGGAGAGGGGATCTGTTTTTAAGGCCAGGGACGGAGACGAGACGTGGGACAGTGTTAGGAGGGTGACGTCGTGACGGCGTTGTCAGAGCTGGGATTGGTGTGCGCGCAAGGGTGGGGGCGGGAATGACTGGCAACAGGAAAGCGGAAACTACAGCGGTATCGAGGATGTGAATGTTTTGGGGAGTAGGCGCAGTGGGGACGAGGGCGGCGTTTAGGAGGCGGGAGACAAGGCAGTCCCAACGCCCTTTGAAACTTTATACTTGATTTTTGAAGCTGGATGTATAATATTTGGTACATCTACAAGAATTTTCACTCGAACAGAAGTGAAACGACCTATAAACTTCTGTATTTAAAGGTTGTTTCTTGCACATCAACTGCTATGACTATTAACACCGTAAGTGTAGTGAATGTTTCGTCGCTGTAGGTGGCGGTATTCTTTCCCCGCAAAATGATGACACACAGCGCCACACGACGGCTTGCGCCATTTCCCCCAGACATATTCCCCAGCGACACGTTCTAAGCTCCCGAAATGTGTCATGGTGTAGTGCATTTAAGAGTAAATGTGTGAAAGAGGCGAGGAAAGGACAAGAAATAAGAAGGAAAGATCGCCCGCTGTCCGTGGCCCGTTTGTTAGAGCACTGCTCCGGCCTTCGCCTGGTATAAATCGAAGAAACCACGTAAAACTCCCGATCAGAGCAACCGGCCGCTGGAATTCTCCTCCAGATGGCGGCTGAATTCAACCTAGCTATGAAGCTAGTGTTGAAAATCCGTCGCCCGTCGGGGCTCGAGACATAGGACCTTCGGGTCAGAGTGGCTGCAGAGATAAGGACAATGTTGGCTCTGAGTGCGCTGGGGAGAGGCGGGCTTGGGCTTGGGCTTGGGCTTGGGCTTGGGCTTGGGCTTGGGCTTGGGCTTGGGCTTGGGCGCCGGCGGGGCAACGGCGTAAAAGAGCGGCGCGGGGGAGGGGGAGGGGGATGGGAACGGGTTGAAGTTGGGCATCGTGGGCGGGGGAGCGTGGAGAGGAAGAGGGGAGGATGAGATGCCGAGTAAAGTGCTGCTCGGGACTCGTAAGGCGAATCAACAGGGTTTCGTCAGAAGAGGTTCGCATTTTCATGAAAGTTCGATTCGGGAAGTTGCCCTTAGGAATTCCCGCCAGGCTGTAAAAAGCTAAAATAACCCGGTTAATTATACAGAATGCAAGTTATTTAATGTTTGACCCGAAAATAATACGCAATGTGTTCCATTTCCAATTAGCAGAGCTTGATTTAAACAGAATTGTAATTCAATGAGAGGTTGAAATATTGAAATACATTTTAAACTTTTCTCCCTCGTTAACATGGAGTGCGTTTGCGAAGCTTCTTGCTCGTTCAATGGGACCTCGCGGGCACGTAAAGCTGCAGCCCCCTCCGCCAGTGCACGACGCTTGCGCTCGCTGCTTGCTGTGAAATGTCCGGGACAACACATCGCGGCCCGTGTGAAGTACAGCGTATGCATGGGATCTACTCGAAAATTTTGAGTGAGTGTGGATCATTATTTCACACATTCCACCGTTAAGATTTTTTGTGGGATTGTGGTAACTGGACTGAAGTTAGTAAAGCAAACGGAAGTTCCGTCTACACTTAATTAAATGGCAAAGAGAAGTATCAAAAGACTAGACGACTAGGAACCGAGATAACATAAAATAATCAAATGCAGCTGAATCATATTGTTTATTAAAAATTAGAAATACTAGAATGTAAGGGAATTAAAAATCGAGACACCGTCCACGAACAGAATACGTAAAAATGTTTAAATCTGATTAAAGTGTGAAATGTTTTCACTTCCAAATGAGCAGTTTGTTTTACATGTCGAAAAGCTCTTCCACATTTCGTTACATTTTCAGTATATTCCGTGGACGAGTATGGATTATTATTATTTCCGTCGAAACTTTTGTGAAAACGATATCCCGCGTAATAAATGTCGTCCTGGATCGGATTTTCCTCGTTATGACTGACACAAATGATTTACTTTTGAATGACACATTTTAATCACTGCAGAGGCATGAAAAAATGAATAATGTATAATTAGTAGTACACAGCACAAAATCTAACCGGCTGACTTTAGTCAGCGTGGCTGCTGACTCAGCAGGAACTGTGACGCACGTCCCTAGGCTTTCAGGCGCACGATGGCAAGATTTTCGACTCCGACTTTACAGCTAGGTCGAATTCAGTCGCAGCCTGAAGCAGAATTCTAGCGGCCGGCTGCCCAGACCAGACGTTTTTCGTGGTTTATTCTATCAATAGCATGAGAGCAGAATTTTAACAAGCGTACCGCGCGCGATCTCTCCTTCCTCTTCCTTGTCCTATCCTCATACCTTACTTACGCACACACACACTTACATGCACTACACAACAATACATAACGGGAAAACAGTTGGAATCTTAGAACTTGCCCGGCTGGGGCGGTGCTCCGCTGGTGGAGATACATTGACAGGGACATGTAGGTCGGCGTCGGAGCTCACCATTCATTGCAGTACCGCGCGACCTCCCGGAATAAAACATTCACCACACTAACGAGGCTAATGGCCCTTGCGAATGACGTGCTCGGAAACATCTATCATTTCAAAGCACTGTTCACAGCTAAAGAGCAACGATTGATTGCCCCCACGCAGCCCGGCCATCCGCTCGCGAGACAGCCGCCGGAGGCAGGGAGCTCCGCGCAGGATGGGCCTCCGTTCCATATTGAATCGTGACACGAACACGACAAGCGGCCCCGGAGCTTCCCAGAGCCTCTTGTCTGCTTCCTCAAGCCGTGCCGCTCTGCTCGAGGATTGCGGGCAGATTCTTTCCTGCTTTGCCGCCGGGCATACCTCTCCTTCCAACGCGTTCGACGGCGCGGAGTGAGTGCAGGACGAGAGCGAGGAAGCCCGGGGGACTGCGACGCGGGAACAGAAGCTCCCGCGCAATTGGGCGTTCGCTCGGAGGCTCGTCCGTTCGCCCTGCACGGAGCTCGCCACCTGGGCCCTCTGACAAACGCGCCACTGCTTAACGGAAGTTGAAACCAGCTGCGAAGCGAAATTTCCGCGCCCCTTCCATGCAGCGTTCCCTCGTTACTGTTATACGTTACTGAAAAACGTACCAGTAAAATAGAAACACCTAAAAAATGCATTTCAAGAGTTGGTTCTTTCTTCAAATGTGTTAAGTTTCGCTCCTTTTGCAGCGCAATAACATCACACATATTTGGCAGATGAGATTTTGCAAATACCACGAAATATTATGTAAGCATTTCGCCCGCCCTTTCAAGTAATGACACGTCCCTACGACGTTTGTCAATTCAGTACAAGTTCAATTATGCGCTTAAGAAGGGTGTTCGAAATTTGTATATGAAAGTCCCTTAATTTTGCAGAAATATTAAACTTGATCAAAGATATGGACAGTAGTATGCAAAAAAATAGAAATGGCGCAGAAGTATGAAATACCAGCTAATACATTTTCGACTATAATGAAAAACTGCGCGAAAAGTTTCAAAAATTTTCAAGCTGTAAGAAAAGACCAGAAAATAAACAAACTGAGACGATACAAAGGTGTTTGCATTTGCAAAAAACTAGAAGTTTCTACATATAGACGTTTCTATATATCGAAGTTCCTATGTATTGAAGTTTCTATTTATCGAATGTTATTGCAAGAATCTTCAGATTTGATGTATGGGGGTCCGACTATACGTCTTTCAATGAAAATATTGCAACAATATTTTCTAACATTTTTTTTATGAAGTATCAAGCCGGTTGGTGTTCACGTAAAAGGTCTCCTTAATTAAGAGCCCGAAACTGTAATTAATCAAATGATTGAAATGTACTTAGAATGTGAAAGTACTCTGATAATAATATGTTATGTAAAATGATTAAGTAAAATGGAAGAAGTTACTAGACATGGAAAAATCCGTATATTTAGCAGATTCTGATTAGAATAGAGGCAATATTTTCGTTATATTTACATTGCATTCCGTTTTATACGTTCCGTTGATTAACTAGTTGGAAAAATAACGCTCTTTGAATTAAAAATATTCCTGTTTTTAGACTGTTTTGTCATGTCAACCTCTAACTATGCTTCCTCGTTAGAAAACATGACCTACCAAAAAACAATTTTTCTAGAGTACACATTTACTTACACGTAGGAACAAAATAAGAATATATTAAAGACTTACTTCCTTTTGTAAATAAAAATGCAAACTTTTAACTGTCAAACCAACATTAAAAAGTTTGTTGGAGTTATCTTAAGGTATTTTCTCATTAAAACTAAAATCCTGTAAAAATATAAACTTACGTTTGTATATTCGTTTATTAGAAATTGTAACTTATCTGAATATACTGAATTTTGCAAATATTCGTATTTTGGATATCTGATTCGAGTTCTTTATTAATGATAGGTAGACATCAAGCATTCGTATTGCTGATACCCCTTGAATTGAAACATAAACTAAAAATAATGACAGGACAAGGAATGGGGAATAATCGTCGCGGGGGTAAAATATGACATCGCCTGGTTGTTCAGAGTGGACTAATATTAAAATACCCAATTGAAAGTAGTGCCTCCACATGCACCCTTTTCCCATCCCCCCGAGATCGGATTATGGAGAGAACATACAGCGGCAATTCTAGTATTAAATTAATCAAAACAGAAACCTAATTTTCGGCAGGGTTAGGAGCATTAAATTTTATTCCATACATGTTTATCATTATTTTATTATATAAATCTATTAACCGGAGTGAAATTTTAAAAAACTTTAAATAGTGATCAATAAAGTATTGTTTTCTACATACTCGAAGAATTCGAAGTCTTAAGTTATAAAATACTGAAAAGAAAAAAGTTCGAGATTTTTACGGTAATTTAATCAAACCCTTGTGTAAACCCATAAATGTAAAACCCTTCATGTAAATTCATATACCGAAAAACGGTTGATCATTTTCAAAAGTCTGTCCTTTCGTTTGTCCGGCGAGCCGTCTGTTCACCCGCCAAACCGATCATCTGCTTGTACACAATAGCGCTCAGGCACTTTCTGAAAAAAATTGATGTTCGCTTGTCGATCTGATCTAACTGGAGATTCTGGACATTTAAAACCAACCATTACATTTTTAGGAGTAGTTTAGGAGAAGCTTCCATGACATTTTAAAAATGATCCAAGAATTGCTCAAACTTGTTACTTAAATGTTATTCGTGTACAGATAAATATATTTATTAATACTGTACACGTCTTAATTTTATTAACAATTTCAAAGATTCGAAAATTGCAAAATGATTTTACGCTCTATTTTAGAACCGTTTACCATAGCGAGATAATGTTTGCTCAATGAAACCTATTTTTTTAAATAGAACTTTATATAATATTATGACTAGTAAACATTTTTGAAAATATATGCTGTTTTTGCGTACTTTTGGTCAAATGAAATTATTTTACAAAAATGCCTCAACTAGATTTTCTTAAAAATGGCAACTTACTTTTTCTCAGAATGTTTCTCTCAAATATAGCAAGGTGGAGTTATAAATATTGCATAGGTTTGGTTTTCATTAAAACTCCTGACATTTGGAAAATTTCATATGTTCAGCTTTTTTGGGCGCGTCGGGACCGCTGAATGCCTAATCATCGCAGCAATGCGATAGATAAGAGCGTGGAAAGCGGAAAACCTGCGCTCTGATTTTTTCAATCCCAACTTGGGCAAATAATTTTGCTGAAAATGTTTGTAGGAAACTCTCGCAGAGGAAGTTGTAGTGTCAACGAGACTATTTCCAAATTAAGTAACCGATAAATTGTCGCCATAACATACATTTTTCCAAGGTTTCAACAAGTATTATTTTGTTACGTAACCGTTACAAACAATACAAGAAAGTAGTACTGTATATCCTATTGTAGCATCACTAGCTTTCTGTTAATGGCGATTGATGGCGTATTGGTCGAATATTTTTTTATTTATTAGATTTTCTTTATGTGTGTGTTCCTTGTTTTGTCAAGGAACCGTAGAGACACGTTTCAGCACCTAATTCTTTACGCTGCCCTGTCGTTTTGTCCACCTCCCGACCCTAGGCTTTCATTCTGAATGAGAGCTTTTCAGGCGTACGCAATGGTTTAAGTTGCTTGTTTCTCCCTTCCCAATCATTGTAATAAAAGTTAATGAGTTATCTTTATTGTAATTTAATTACATTTAAGTCTTTAGATAAAAGTCGTTGTGGTCTAACCTTGCCACTAATAAAAGCATCATTATCATAATAATTTATTTACATCTCGTTTCTTCGGCACTTCAGTATACTGTACAATTTAATGTAATCGCGGTACAGATTAAACTCATAGGTACAATTCAGAGCTAATTTTGATATTTGATACCATTTTTCACAAATTTCTAGATAATTCTAGCCATTGAGATAATAGTAGACTTGAATTTCAATACGTTTGCAGAACGTATACGAACACAATAAAACATCAAAATCATAGTTCATAAATAATGAAAATAGAGTAATGCTATGAAAGTGCAGTTTCATCATGGTGATTCTCGCGCCAATTGTTGAAGAAAAACCTAATATGTTGTGAGACCAGTTATAACCTTTTCTTCGTTTGGTTTGAAACACATTTTGTTTAATTCGTGTTTTGCTCTAATTGCAATACATCTGGATAGTTGTGTACGATAGTCTAAAAATGTGTAGTATACCCCGAAAAAGAAGCATGTAATGGGCTTCGGGACGAAGAAACAGAAGACGGGGTATGTCAGAAAGAAACACAAAATTTTCATTATCAATAAATTAGTTGCTGTAATTTACAAATTTAATATATTCTACCCAACATTTTTTCATAAATATAACAGTATACTCATAATTTCCAAACTTATAAGAAGAAAATAAATTCAAAGTTCTTTAATTGCAGGTATTGAATTATTTTGTAGGATTAGAATGAAATTGATCTTAAAAATCTTATAGAAAGGAAAGGACTGTAGGACAAATTCGAATGTCTATATCTCTTCGGTCATTTAATGACAGGTTCTCGCTCTGTCTCGTATTATATTTATATTACTAATTTCCAGACAACTGCGTCGCGCATGTTTCAAGACAACTAGGCAGCCTCCAGCGATAAGAGAGAGACCATTAAATTTCCATATATATATACATATACATACATATATACATATATACATATATACATATATATATATACATATACATATACATACATATATACATATATACATATACACATATATACATATACATACATATATACATATATACATATATACATATACACATATATACATATACACATATATATACATATACATACATATATACATATATATACATATATACATATATATACATATATATACATAAATACATATTGTGGTCTTCCCTTCGTTCGCAAACTGTATAGTTCTATGTGCTCGGCCGGATCGGGAGTGTTTAGAAAACATATTTGGCACTTGGAAGTAATTGCGTTAGAGCATAAAAGAAAACACGTATGTACGAATATAAAACTCAGAAATTTAATGGTCAAAAAAAAGAAGGAAGAGAACTTGTTAATGAAAGTTGTATTTAGTTGAGCTCAAAATATAAATACACACAAACTTAATGCTTGTAAAAACAAGACAAGGGCGGCTTCGCAATTAGCAATATTTAATTTCTAAACAATTCTTTCTTGGCTAATTTTTTTTCTTTTGACTTTTGAAGCTTGATTAGCTTACTCACGAGCGGCAAGTCGTTATAAAACACGTCGCCTTTTTTCCTCATTGTTCCCCTGCACAGCATGGTATCTTTTTCTTGAGAGGAATGACCGGGGAGACTCCCGGGGTTGGTTCAGTCAGCTGCCCAAAGGTCACTGCAGGCTTCCGGGACGGCCTCCGAAGGAGGGTCGAGCGGATGACCCACTCTTTTGTAGTCCACGCGGGCGCTCACAAGCTCCGAAATCGTAATGCCAATATGTATGTACTTGCTGATGTTCAGTAATCGAACGCGGCAGGTTGCGGGAACGTGGCGTATCGTTTCGAAGAAAGTTCAACAAGAAGTGGTCAAGAAAGAGCGCAAACTGCGCCCGTAATAACTATCTTAAATCAAATGTCGTGGGGCGGGCCTCCGCCCACGCCGATAAAATGTTGATAAACTATTCTGGAGCGTGACTGCCCTAACAATAACGAAACTCGCAGACGCAACCGGCCTGCAGCGAGGTCCGCATGTTTGCCCCTCCACGTCCTGCGGTCCGGCCTGAGGGCCGCAAGGCACAAAGTGTTTTCCCCCTCCCCCGCTCCTATGCAACTGAGTCTGTCTCTCTTGCTCTCTAACCAGACTTGCGATACGCCTAAATCTATTACGTCTCGTTTTAATTTTGCCCAATACTCGCTTAGCATTCTGATTTATTTGCAGCGAAAAGTTCCTTTGCAGGCGCAGCTGCGTGAAAGCGCGCTGTAAAGACTGCTGAGTCCAGAGGAATTTTATGGCGACGAAGGGGGGAAGCGTCTCCTGCAAGGCGGGTTCTGCGCTGTCCGAGGGGGAAGTGGGGGTGGGTGGGTCTGGCGAGGGCTCGGCGAGCGGGTGGGCACGCAAAAAATTGTTGATGCCTGACACGGCGCCGACAGGTTGAGCGAGTCTCAAGTGGCTGGGTGGAGGGTCGCTGGGTGAGTTAAGGCATGCACAAACGCATAAAAAATACTTCGTTTACAGAGCTAACGAAACCTCTTACAAATTTAGTAAAATTTTGATTGTTATAGAGGTCCTGATTGGTGGGATCTGTGAGCCACCACAATATATATATATATATATATACATATATATACATATACATATATATATATATACATATATATATATACATACATATATACACACACTTGTAAATACCACTAGTGATTGTTACTATTATTGTTGTAAGCATTAACATGATTGGTAATATTATAGTTTCTAATTTTATTGATGTTTTTGACCTGCAAAAGATATCAAGAGGAGAACAAGCACGAGCAATTCACGTCGCTTATGACTCTCTGCTTTGAAACGCAACGAGCAGCCAATGATGCTACAACGCAGAGTTTCTCCTATAAGCGTCCAACTTGCTCTGAGCCGACACAGTTTGCGTCCCCTGTTCTCTGGAGAGCACTACACGGTGAACTGCAAGCCCTGCGAACACTGCTCGGCCCTCGGCCCTCGATCCTACGCCTTTCAAGTCGCTTTGGCCCATTCGCTTCCACCGACTGGTCCCAAAAGGCAACCGTACTCTCACGGGGTACTCATTCAGAACGAGAATGACGTATCTTTTTTATAAACATCGAAATACCTCACTTTTAGCAAAAAAGTCAAAATATGTCTACTTATGGTTACTGTAACGTTATTTGCATATATATATATATATATATATATATATATATATATATATATATATATATATATATATATATACAAAAGGCTTCGTTTTCGTCGGTAATGCCCCGAGGCCTCATAACAATACGAAATACGAAATCCAATATTAGCAGTGGCGCGCGCAAGGGGTGATAGATAGATTTATTAAAGTTCGCTTTGAGCTAATGCTCTGTGGCAAACATGATAACAATTAAAATTAGAATTACTAAACATTTTAAACATTAACAATTGGGTTTACTATTAGAACTAGGACGTCGATATAATAGTTCAAATTTATTTCTAGCTAACTCTAAATTCACTTCTAGTTTACATAACACTTCACTACACTACACATCACTACACCACACTGCATTCCCCTTCACTGTATAAGGACCATGACGATAATAATTATGACAATAATAATAATAATAAAAGTAATAATAGAAATAATAATAGTAATAATAATAATAATAATAATAATAATAATAATAATAAAGATAAATATCTCGCTCAGTATTATTCGAGATGATCTAGATGGAATGAAGTATATTTTTAAATTTGGCTACATTAGAAGGAAGAGCCTCTAGTGCTTCTGCAGGTAGTTTATTCCAATCTACTATAGTGCGATTCACAAAGGAGAACTTGCCTACATCAGTTCTTTGCTTCCTACATCGTATTTTCCAAGGGTGCCCATGGGACGTACAAATATGAACTTTCAATAAACAAATAAACATACAAGTTATTAATGTCACGATTGCCTTAAACGAGTCTTTAAGAAAGAAGCCGGAAGGTTAACTGCGAAGCGAAGGAAGACTAATAGAGGACAGTTGCATGCAATGCTTCTAGTTTGTCGCTTTTATTCAAAATAAACTTTTATTACTTTCCTGCGTTACGAATTGTCATTACTCGCGATTTTCTGTAGCAACGGTTGGTAGTACTGGATACTTTGTTTGTGATCAAACAGTCCAATGCTTATTCTACTAATGCTAGCTGTATGAGAAAAAATATCCGGACATTTCGATGTATCAGAAGATATTTTCGTGCCAAATGATATTTTGGAGGAAGCAGAAGGTGTAAGCTCTAGTTAATGCCTTGTAAATCTGTAACCACTTATGGGAAAGCTTATGATTTATTTCGTGATGGACGAACGAAAAGGAATGTTCTAGGCATTAACGAAGAGATTATGCTAACATACTACTTTTAATATATTTGTAACAAAATAACTGTAAACATTAATTTTGTTTACACTTATTTCCAAAAATTGTGTTTTCTGTCAACGTCACATTCATCCCAAAATGTAAGAGCACTGATAAAATCTAAATCTGAAAGTCCGCTAAAATATTTTAAAGGACTGCTGATCATCTTAATAGCTGTTGCTATGGACACACTCTTAAAGCGTTGTGTAGGTTGTTGCAGAGCGTTCCTCGTTATATTAGAAATACTTTTCTTGGTTTTGTTGGTCTCAGAAGCATTCATTCCCATACCAAGTGGTTTTAATAGTTTTTCAATTTAGTTGAAGCCTAAATATCGCCCTGTGTGAGCATTTCCAAGACTCAAGACGATGATATGTAATCGGCAGGTCATTACCGTCGTTTAAGAAAAGCGAGTGCACTGCAATTCTGACGGCCGGTTGGTGATGCCAGGCGCCTTCGCAGAGTCGCACGCGTTTCAGGGTTGTCATACTATGTACCTCAATTACTTTAACTCACGAATTTGCATCTTTTGTAGTTGGAACCAGAAAAAAAATTTTCGGTGATACTTCGTAATATCCTTTGACTTTCAACTTAATTTAATCACTCATCAGGACGAATAAGCGAAATTGTCAAGAAATTGCTGTGCAGGGAAAGTTTAACGTATAACGTTTCTCGTAAGTTACCCGTGCTCATCTAAGTGGGAAGAAGGTGGTGTTGTTTTCACCTGAAATGACTCATCATGAATGTTTGTTTATTGGTTTATCGATACGGACCTCGATATTTACTGCATAACTTCTGGATCGAGAAGAACATGGGACGAAAATATGGGGAGAGGGAAACGAGGGAAATATGAAAAGAGTTGAATGTTGCTATATGTTCTCTTACGGGGGAATTATGGAAGAAAAGGGAAGGAAATATGAAATGACAAACCGAGTCAATTTAACAACTAGTTAATTAGTACATAAGTAAATATGAATAATTAAAATTAGGTAAAAGATAAAATGACCTATGTACCACGGGCGTTAACTGGTTCTAATCTCGGCCGACAAAATATCCGAGGACCTTTGGACTGAGGGCCTTTGGCTCGGTCACTTGAACCCTTGTAACACCCTTGGAGCATAAATAACTAATTTCAACGCAGGTTGCGCAGAGCCAGGTCTGGGGGCGGGCGCAGGGGCGGGCGCAGGGGCGGGGCAGCCGCCTCGGCAGCTGCGCCTCCATCAGTCAGCGCCAATTCGCAGCTCCATCCGTCTGCCCGCGGCCCCGCGAACGCGCTGTTAACGGGGCCGAGACCGCCGATGCAGACAACGGATGCGCCCGGAAGCCCGGCGGGCGATTTATCCGACCGTCTGCCACTTCTCAGCCAGCGCTGCGCAACACGAGCCTCGAAATCCGAAAGCTTCTAACACGTGCAATGTTCTTAGAATGTGCAATTCGTCTGCACTACATTGCGTCCCACCCCACGCAAGGAGGAGGAATCACGTTTGAGATGTGGGATCCAGATCGCGGAAATGTGGTGTAGTAAAAATATGAATCTCTGAATATATTTAAGTGTCTGTGATAACAAAGGTACCACAGTCAGTTAATGTACAAGAAACGAATTAGTGTTAAGAAATGTTAAACACTTTTTTTTAAATTGGTACAATGTACGAAATATAATCTGTATTTATACTTTATAATGTGAACAGGTGTATCTTTATATTTTTGGTAATACATGTTAAACACTTAATATGAAACGGAATTAAGATTTATACCTGAAGACATACATTCACTAAAATACATACGAAATATTTCAATATTTCGAATATTCAAATTTCGTCGATTTGATAAAAGGCAAAAATTGTAGATGTGTGACCGTGGAAGATAAATTACATGACATTATTATCGGAATAATGTGAAAATCAATCTGTGATAAAGTAAAGATGTTTCTCTCACATCAAACTGCACATTAGGTTCGCGATTTCTACTTGGTACATTAGCACTGTGTATCTTTAATTAGTTAACATTCTGCATAATTTTACACAAGAATTTATTAGTGATATTACTGAAAAATGTCTGCCCTAAACCTATCCATTACCATCATATGGTTTTGTTTGATACAGCCATACGTACCTGCCATTTTGCACGATTAGACATTGAGACAGTCGTGGAACCCTTTCCTCTAAGAATACAAAGATTTAAAAGTATTATGCATGAATTACTAATTTAAACTTATTAAAATAGTTATTAGTATTATATATTTTTTGTTATTGTGATTATTAGTATTGTGATAATTAATATTAAATGCGTTTCTTTATTAAATAATTATATTTAAAGTAGTGTTTGAGTTGGAGTGTCGTATCGTGTAGTGGAGTGGAGTGCAATAGAGAAGTAGAAAGAGAAGTGAAGTGGAATGCAGTGTATTTAAAAAAGTGTATTTATTAGTTAAAATATCTGTGCAGGACAGTCATAAAATGTAGAGTTGTTATTGTTATTATTGTATTTATTGTTATCATATTATTATTATTACTATTACTATTATTCTTAAAATGATTCAAAATTGCATTGTATCAATATTCCTAATTGTAATATGTTAATTGAAGTGTTCTGCCACCAGGTTATATAAACCTACCTGCAGAAGCAACACATCTATTAACAATATTATTTGTTAGAATTTATATTAAGTTTCTGTTGTCGATAAAATAGAGAACCTGCTAAATTTGTTTGATATCGCAGAGCATCAAATATCAGCGTCTGTTCTCATTACATCCCACAATGCGTCACGAATACATGCTCGAAAAATAAAAACATTTCATTAACGCTAATGAATATGTAACTGTGTACTGCGTATTTAATGAGAATACGGGTATAAATTAAAGTGAACAATTCCGAATGAACTGCGATGCTAATTGGAACCTACAATGCGACAAGTGTTCCCTGCAATACTAATTGATAAAAGCATTCTCGAAGCCCCTTCTTGTTAATTTCAGATGTTTAATAGAAAATGGCGTTTTCAATTTTGATCTACTATACATTAAAGCTTACTTTTTTGTATTATTTTTCTAGATAGTGATGTTCCTAGATGACACAAAGATTCTTCTGGTATTACACAATATATTTCATTTTTCTTCCAGTACTTGATAGCAACACTTATTTATCTACAGATACAATTTTTTATCCTATATCACTTTCCATTTATTTTCAGAAACTTTCTGGTCATAAGAGATAAATTAGCAAACAAAAGCTTCTACCACGCAAAAGATGCTGTCCAGTGTTTGCATTGTGCTCACGCCATTGATCCAAGCAAGCAATCAATTATTCATTACTACATTTTATAGGTTTCCAGTTCATTGTAAAATAAACACGTTTTCAATGTGTATGAGAAGGAAGTCATTTAAACACTAAATTGGTTTTCAACGCCCATTGTCTCGGATGATTGAATTCCTATGACTTGATCCGTTCCTTTCCCGCTGTTCCTATTATTTTAAAAATTTAATTTTTATTTCAAGTGGTAATATTGAAAATATATTCATTTAATCCCATATTCTAATTTAAGTTGGTGTTTTCATTCATAATACTGACTACATTTTGAGCGTTCACATAGCGACTTGTTTTAGCTATAAAAATCAAATGACGTAATTGGCATGGATTCATAAAAGATCAAGACAATGTGTGAAGTGTTGTCAGTCTACTGTTATCAACGCCCGGTTGATAGAGGCGTTGGGATAGTAGCGAAGGGGTAATGTTCCTGGAGTGTTACGTCAAAGGAACTGAGTTCGTATCTCGGCACGTAAAAAATGTAAATTAAATCATAAGGTGAGAGCGTTGTGTTTGTTTGGTATTTTGTGTATTTTTAAATTGTATTTGGAAAACGCTATCGCTGATAAAATTTATATGTACTTAAATATAGCATAATGAATATTCTATTCTAATTTCTATCAACACGCTAAATAATACTACTCAAAATAACGAATTTTGGAACTGACACAATGGAAAGTATCAAAACACGTCAAATTAATTGACAAGAAAAAAATTCGTTCACTATTCTAGTATTGTTTAATATTTTATAATCAACACACTTCATTTCTACGATAAATTTGCAGGGAACTAAGTTAAAAGAATGTTTCTGCTTTTCATTTGAATTACCGAATGAAGAAGGAAATACGAAAAATACAACAAAAACCATGAATACTACAGTTTAATGTAGACTTCGTTATGCCTGTAAGTCAGATACGTCAAATACCCTTAACTATTGTGGGAAACGTGCTACAAATACCCAAACTACCTCTTTCGACTCTTTTAATAAAAAATCCATTTTGTTGATATCCCACCCGCGAATATTAATTTTTCTCAGGTTGTAAAGACAACTAAAATCTTCGTCGTTAATACACGCTTAATTTGTGCTAGAGATTAATTTGCTCATCTCACCAACGTTTCACAAACTGCAATTTTGTGAAAGAAATGTTGTGGAACGTTTCGTTAAGGAACTGGTACGGTGAGTGCAAGTCTTTCTGAGGGCTGGTAGAGATGGATTTCCCGGTCTGATTACCACATTTCACTAAGTGTCAACTTGGTGGAATGAATGTTAGGAAGTGCCTAACATACTTGTCGTATAAATGATGTTATGTCAACTTAACCCTTAACTGAAACAATTGGTTTTTCTGACATACCTGGTACAATGGGTTCCGCGAGTTTCCGCGATATTTATGTCAATGTCTTCCACATTATCATAATGTTCGCAAAATGTTCGCAATCCTTATCTTTAAAGATAAATCTTAAAGAATATTACGCAATAAACTGTTGATACAAATGTTTATGAGTGGAAATAATAAAAAACTAAAATGATATTCCAAACTCGTAATTATTACTGATTTGTAAAAAGATGAAAAAACAAACGTTAGGTATTATAACAATTATTTGTTTAATATAATGGTAATATAAGATGGTTCAAATCATCTTCATTAGTCAGTATAATGTAATACATCAGTTACAGGCTCATTCAACCTCTCGAAATTTTCTCATTTCTACAAACAACGGCATTTGGCAGACAGACTTTATTACAAAAAACGACCACATCTATTAGTCATCGAAATCTATTAAATTATATTTCACGTTTCACTTCGAATTCACACAGAATCAGAAGAAAAAAATGATATATAAAGTATCAGAGAAACTTGTCATCAAGTTCAAAAACAATAAAGCAAGTGGCATGATACAACTGTGAGACCCTTCCGGAAATACAATCGATTGTCAATCGAAGAAAGTTAGATCCTCTGATTTATCACCCCGATAGTCACTCAATTTGAAGGTAGACAAAGCGGCGAACTTCAGCTTCGAAGAAAACACGAGATCTGCGGAAGAAAAAAATCGCGTGTGTTGTAGATCCTATCAGACACCACTTAAAGATTATCGCAATCAAACAGATTGTTGAAAAGCCACTCTTGACGGCTAGCTTCTGATTCAAATTTGAATTGTTCGCAGTTCATTATGGCTTTTAAAAGATAGCCGTCCATGTAATACAACCAAAACAAAGGAATTCCTTATGACTTTAATAACTATTCAACTCCAATATATTACAGAAGTACAAAGTTGAACGACGTTCCCTTTTCGAACTATTACACTACCAAATAAAGCGCGACTAGTCAGTCTTATTCCGGCCCTGAGTTTTAGGTTTAACGTACGTAGTTACAATTTCGCAACTGAACTTCATACCTGTGAGGTCCTCGGTTCGAATCCCAACGATGGGGATAGTCTTCCTATACCAGCTATGTACGAAAGGATGTTCCTATTGTAACGTATTAGCCAGCGTGCCTCGTGGCATCTATTTGGGGACGCTGGCAGAGGATCAAGCCTTGCCACAGAAAGAAGGGTTTTTCCGCAAAGGGAAGAAGACGGAAACGGGAGACACAAGGCTTGGGAGTTTCCGGCTTATAGAAAGCTTTTCACTGTTATAACAAGCGAGGGGGGTGGCGTGACGTAGTAAGGTCACGTGGGCCTCGCCTATATAACAGCGTGACAGAGCCAGTGTGTGGGTTCTGGAGACAGCGGGAGAACCTCGTGCGTGTGCCAAAACTTGGCGCCAAGACGGTGCATATGCGAGCCAGGCTCGAGAGGCTGGAGTCATTAGTTTGACGAAGCCTGCGGACTTTATGTCCTTGGTGACTGCGGTCACGGGGGCGATGCTGTGTGCGTGCTCCGAGGTGAAGAGTGGTTGAGTGCCACGATTCCGCCGATTCTAATGGGATAAGATCGCTCCTGCGATCGAGGCAAACCAGCCGTTGGTCGGCAGAACGGACTTTGTGTCCAGCGTGACATCCGGTCACGGAAGCATAGGCTTTGTGCGCGCTTCAAAAGTAGGAGTGGCGAATGCCACAATCAAAACCATCTTCAATCGGGTTGGGATCGCTCCCGCGATCAGGGAATAGTAGGTCTATCAGAGCTAGGGTGTAAGTAAGATTAAGTGTATATATTTGTTTTGTTTTCTTTGTTAATAAATATATTGTTATACGAAAGCTCTGTGTCTGTGGTCCTGTGAGTATCCATGACGGTCACACTATCTGGACGGGGAATACAGAAATAATTTTCCCAGAAATAGTTACCAACGTTCATTTCTGTAGTTCTTATGATACGATATATTCCTGATGGATATAAAACAGTACCTTACAAGCGACCGCGATCGGGTGCGATGCTTCCTTGCGCATCCTGCCACTTCTTTCTTTGGAGGAGGACGCCCTCACCTATTAGTTCGAAAGACCCTCTGCTCTGTCAGTGTACGCTCGTGTTAGGCCGTGGTCCAACTTTTGCAGTTGCGCAATCGGTTTGACAAAAGAGAGAGAGAGAGAAGAAATGTAAATGAGATAAAGATTGAGAAATAGACATACAGATAAAGAGGAAGAAAGAAACAGAAAAGACCGAAAGTGAGAAACAAAGACAAAAAGAAAAAAGAAAACAAGAAGAAAGAAAGAGAAGAAGAAAGAGATAAAACAGCGAACTAAAGAGTGAAGCAGAGAAGGAAGAGTCTAGGTCCAGACTCGGAAGGAGGCTCGGCGGGAGCAATGGGTTCGGCCCGTCGTCCGCCCTCCAATTTCATCCGCCAGCGCAGACTCCCTGGCGGGCGCAATCGCAGCGGGCGCAGCCCCCCCCCCGACCCCCCCCACGGCATTCGCGGAATATTGTTCAGGAAAAAGTTTCGTCTATTTTTAAAGTTTGTTTTTTTGTGTCGCAATATTATATTAGAGATTTTTCTTTCCCATTTTTGGTACCCCTGAATTAAAGTTTTTGTTGCAGCACTATTTCAACATTTATGTCTTTGACTTCTTAAAATGTACTGTACAATTTTTCTTTATAATAATACAAAGAATGAGTCTCATTTAAGTGAATATAACACATAAAAAAACTCGCGTTTTTTCCTATCAACGCGGAATTAACTAGAAAAGAACAATGAAGTTGATTATCCTTTATTAATTTTCTGATTGCACTAGGGGCTCACATCATAAATAACACAATCCAAATAGTAATATTTTTAAAACTGGTCCGAAATTTAACAAAAATTAAAAACACAAAAATGTTTATATTTTTTTCAAAGTTTTAGGTTCAAAACTTTAGTGGATTGAATTATTTCCTCCACCGAGACCGGAAGAGGAATCGAGTCAGTCGTATTTTCTCACCTCAAGCCATTCTACATATGGATTGTTACATTCCGCGCCTAGATTAAAACGATTTCGTTGCAATATCGCGGTCTAAGCAGAACTTCCTGATCTAGATTAAACATCAATTAAATTAAACATGGCGCAAGAAGAGTTCGTGAATCCTGCTGTACAGTTGTAAATTCCACACAGAAAACAATTAATGACATTCACCGACAATATTATTTTCATATTAAGCTTAAAATGACTTTCTTAGTTACATATTCACTTCATGCCCGTCTTCTAAATATTTGAAATTCAAAGGCAGAATATCCGTCATTTGTTCATGAAAGGTCACACTTGCCGGCCATCTACGGTTCATTTCCCGTCGCTTGCCTTGATATTCCTACAACCTCACAGCATTTCCTCCCAGTCGGAGTTCTGAGTGGCGGGATACATCTGAATCAGCGTCTAAGCCCGAACAGCACGCAAACTGCAGCGTAAGGACACAACAAGGGATGCCAAGAGAGGCCTTGCATTGGAGCTCCTCCGTAAGCCACATCGCAAAGCACGAGCATCGATCGCACCGTCCGCTCAGGAGCTATTTTCGATAGGAAGAGCAATTGCACCACGAACACTGAACTTGCATTCATAGCAGCAAAATAGCAATTTAGCTTAAAAGAAAGAGTCTCGGACGGAAGTACTACTTAGTAATCTCCTTTGACTGTCTCATCAAGCACGCACAGTTCTTGGAAGAATTTGAAGCAGGCGGACGCGAACAAGGCAAGCATGATGACACCACCTCCGCAGAAGCGTTGAATCCCTCATTCGTTCTGTTCCCTTCGTACCCCTTGCCCCCCCCAACCTCAGCCTACCTTCGGCAGCAACAAGTGCCGCGGGCCCCCAGCAGACCGCGAGCGGCGAGCGCAAGACTCGAATCCGATGCGGAGCGGGCCGAGCGGGCGAGCCGGCGGAGCGGCGCGGAGCGGGCGGACGGCGGCGGGCGAGCGGGCGGGCAGCGGGCGGAAGCGGCGGAGCGGCCGGCGGAGCGGGGAGGCGGGGGCGAGCGGCGGAAGGCGGGCGGCGAGCGGGGGGCGGGTGACAGGGAGGCGCGCGGAGCGGGAGCGCGGGGAGCCGCGGAGCGGCAGCGGCGGAGCGAGCGGCGGAGGAGGGCCGGAGCGGCGCGAGCGGCGGAGCGGGCGCGAGCGGGCGGAGCGGGCGGAGCGGGCGGAGCGGGCGTAGCGGGCGAGCGGGCGGAGCGGGGGCGGGCGGAGCGGGCGGAGCGGGCGGACGGCGCAGGAGCGGGGGGAGCGGGCGGAGCGGGCGGAGCGGCGAGCGGGCGAGCGGCGGACGGCGGAGCGGAGCGGACGGGCGGAGCGGTGGAGTGCTGCGGCGGAGCGGCGCGGAGGCGAGCGGACGGCGGAGCGGCGGAGCGGCGAGCGGAGCGACGGCGGAGGGCGACGGCGAGCGGGGAGCGCGGCGAGGGCGGGCGGAGCAGGCTGGAGGGGCGGAGCGGAGCGGGAGGGGCGAGGGGGAGAGCGGGCGAGCGGCGGAGGGACGGCGAGGGGAGCGGGGCGACGGCGGGCGCGGAGCGAGCGGGCGACGCAAGCGGGCGGCGACGGAGCGAGCGGGGCCGCAGCGGGCGGAGGGAGCGGGGAGCGCGACGCGCGGCGGAGCGGGACGGCAGCGCGGCGAGGCCGGCGGCGGCGCGGAGCGGCGAGCGGGGGACGCGGAGCGGAGGCGCGGACGGCTAGCGCGAGCGCGGAGCGGGCGAGCGCGAGCGGGCGAGCGCAGCGCAAGGGACGGGCGGGAGCGGCGCGGAGAGCGGGCGCGGAGCGGCGGAGCCGGCGGGCGAGCGGGCGGAGAGCGGCGCGAGGAGCGGGACGGAGCGGGCGGAGGCGGGCGGAGCGGGCGGGGACGCGACGCGCGAGGGCGAGCGCCGGCGAGCCCGGGACGGCAAGCGGGGAGCGGCGCGACGGCAGCGGCGACGGGAGGCGCGGGCGGCAGCGGGCGGACAGAGGGAGCGGCGACGGCGGAGCGGCGCGGCAGCGGAGCGGCAGCGGAGCGGCAAGCGGGACGGCAAGCGCGGCGGAGCGCGGCGCGAGCGGGCGGAGGGCGCGGGCGGGCGCGGAGCGGCGGAGCGGGCGGCGGGCGGGCGAGGCGGGCGGGCGGATGGCGGGAGCGGGCGAGCGGGCGAGCGGCGGAGGCGACGGCGGGGAGCGGGCGAGGGCGGGCGGGCGACGGCGGGCGGCGAGCGGGCGGAGCGGGCGGAGCGGCGGAGCGGCGGACGGGCCGGAGCGGAGGCGAGCGGGCGGAGCTGGCGGACGCGGGCGGCGGACGCGGAGCGGGCGGAGCGCGCGGAGCGGGCGGAGCGGCGGAAGCGGGGAGCGGCAGCGGGGGAGCGGCGGAGGGGCGGAGGCGACGGCTGAGCGGGCGGGCGGCAGCGGCGACGGCGGAGCGGCGCGGAGCGGCGCGAGCGGGCGGACGGGCGGAGCGGGCGAGCGGGCGGAAGCGTGGCGGAGGTCGGGGCGGGCGAGCGGGCGGAGCGGGCGGAGCGGGCGGGCGGACGGGCGAGCGGGCGGAGCGGGGCGGGCGGGGGGCGAGCGGGCGAGGGCGGGCGGCGAGCGGCGGGGCGAGCGGGCGGGGCGAGCGGGCGGGCGGCGGGCGGGGCGGGGAGCGGGCGGAGGCGGGCGGCGGAGCGGGCGGAGGACGCGGCGGAGCGGGCGGAGCGGGCGGAGCGGGCGGGCGAGCGGAGCGGCAGCGGCGGAGCGGACGGACGCGGACGCGACGGCGGACGGGCGGGAGGCGCGCGGAGCGGGCGGAAGCGGGCGAGTCGGGCGAGCGCGCGGAGCGGCAGCGGAGCGAGGCGGAGCGGGCGGAGCGGGCGGAGCGCGAGGGCGGAGCGGCGGAGCGGGAGCGGCAGCGGGCGGAGCGGGCGAGCAAGCGGGGCGGAAGCGGGAAGCGGGAGGGCGCGGCGGCAGCGGGCGACGGGGCATGCGGAGCGCGGAGCGGGCGGAGCGGCGAACGGCGAGCGGCGAGCGCAGCGGAGCGCGAGCGGGAGGCGGACGCGGAGCGGCAGCGGGCGAGCGGCGGCACGGGGAACGGCGGGCGAGCGGAGCGGCGGAGCGGCGACGGCGCGGCAGCGGGCGGACGGGCGGAGCGGGCGGAGCGTGCGGCGAGCGGGCGAGCGGCGGAGCGGCGAGCGGGCGGGCGGGCGGTCGGACGGCGGGATGCGGGCGGAGCGGGCGGCGGCGGGCAGCGGGCGGGGACGGGCGGAGCGGGCGGAGCGGGCGGAGCGGGCGAGGCGGGCTGGAGCGCGGACGGAGCGGGAGGCGAGCGAGCGGCGGACGGCGAGCGGCAGCGGGACGCAGCGGCGAAGGGGAGCGGCGGAGCGGGGAGCGGGCGCGGCGAGCGGCGGACGGCGAGCGAGCGGGGGGACGGCGGAGCGGGCGAGCGGGCGGAGCGGGCGAGGCAGCGGATCGCGGGGGCGATCGGGCAGCGGGCGGAGCGGGCGAGGGGCGGAGCGGCGAGCGGGCGGGCGGCGGAGCGGGCGAAGCGGCGGGGGAGCGGCGGCGGGCGAGCGGGCGGAGCGCTGAGGAGCGGGCGGAGCGGCGGGACGGCGGAGGGGCAGGGCGGAGCGGGGCGACGGGCGAGCGGCGAGGCGAGCGGCGGCGGGGAGGGACGCGCGGCGAGGGGGAGCGGGCGGACGGGCGGAGCGGGGGGGCGAGGCGGGGCAGCCGATGGAGCGGGCGGAGGAGGCGGAGCGGGGAGGGCGGAGGGGCGGGCGGCGAGCGGGCGGAGCGGGCGAGCGGGCGGAGCGGGCGGAGCGGGCGGAGCGGGCGGAGCGGCGAGCGGCGAGCGGGCGGATGCGGCGGAGCGGGCGAGCGGGCGGAGGGGCGGACGGGCGGCGGAGCGGGGGAGCGGGCGGAGCGGCGAGCGGGCGGAGCGGGCGGAGCGGGCGGAGCGGCGAGCGGGCGTGGCGGGCGGAGCGGGGAGGGGCGGAGCGGCGGACGGGCGAGCGGCGAGCGGGCGGAGCGGGCGGAGCGGGCGAGCGGCGGAGCGGCGGAGCGGCGGAGCGGGGAGCGGGCGAGCGGGCGGAGCGGGCGGAGCGGGCGGGCGGGCGGAGCGGCGGAGCGGGCGGAGCGGGCGGAGCGGGGACGGGCGGAGCGGGCGAGCGGGCGGAGCGGCGGAGCGGGCGGAGCGGGCGGAGCGGCGGGCGGGGAGCGGGCGGGCGGAGCGGCGGCGGAGCGGGCGGAGCGGGCGGAGCGGGCGGAGCGGGCGGAGCGGGCGGAGCGGGCGGAGCGGGCGGAGCGGGCGGAGGGGCGGAGCGGGCGAGCGGGCGGAGCGGGCGAGCGGGCGAGCGGGCGGAGCGGGGGAGGGGCGGAGCGGGCGGACGGGCGGAAGCGGGCGGAGCGGCGAGGGCGGAGCGGCGGAGCGGGCGGGCGGCGGAGCGGGCGGAGCGGGCGGGCGGCGAGCGGGCGGAGCGGGCGGAGGGGCGAGCGGGCGAGCGGGCGGGCGGGCGGAGCGGGCGGAGCGGGGCGGAGGCGGGCGGAGCAGGGGGAGCGGGCGGGAGCGGGGGAGCGGGCGGGCGGGCGGAGCGGCGGAGGCGGGGGCGGAGCGGGCGGAGCGGCGGCGGGAGCGGGCGGAGCGGCGGAGCGGGCGGAGCGGCGCGGAGCGGGGCGGAGCGGGCGGAGCGGGCGAGCGGCGGCGGCGGACGCGGGCGGAGCGTTGGATGACTAAGTTGACTCGTGGATGAGCTGATGGATTGTGTTGAATGACGGGTTGGCTCGGTGCTGGTATGTCTGAGTGAATTCGTGAATGGATAGATGAAACGGCGGAATTGGGAATGGTGGCAAGGAGTCAAAGAAACGGGACGGCGGAAGTACCACTAGGAATCCAGCGATCAACGGCGCGTGCGATATCTCGCGTAAGAGGACATCCACGCTCTCGTGTCATAACTCGCGGGCGACGAACGTTTCCTTTAGGTCTATATTTCATGTTCGCATCGTGGAGCTAAGGGTACCACAGGCGCATATACTTGTCAACAGGCTTCTTACGAAGTGCACATATTTCATCGTTGAAGAAAATAGGGTATTCTTCCTTTGACATATTTTTATACCATACAAATGTAAAGAATGCATTACTAAACGACTTGTAATCTCGTAATGAACAACGATGTAAAAAATAAATTGAGAATGATTATTATTTATTATTAAACTATTAGAATACAAGAACTAAATGCGCAAAAATGAAGCAAAATATGTATTTTGGAAATATATTTAAGAAATTGGAAGAAAAAAAAAATAAATTCCGTCATATATTACTAATTAATGAGTCATGAATAAACTTTGGGAAAAAAGTTTAATCAACTTGTGGTTTAATAACGAGAGTATTAGTTCCCTTTTTCTATATAAAAAACACGAGCACAGGGAAGCCATCGTACACTCAGAAAATAATATCAAAACAACTATTGCAAATCGATACAGCAGAAACAGCGTCTGTGGATATTTGTATTGCAAGACAGCTTTCCAGCACAAAATGAGAACAGGACATTTCATGAATGCCCGCTGATCGAATGCCGAAGCAAAATACGCAGTTAACAGGTATTGAACTAGTGCACGCACGGGGGCGAAAACGCTCAGCAACGCGCACGACAGGTAGCGCCCAGACCACACGACGCAAGCGAACAAAGGAATGCAGCAAAAAATGCAATAGCGACGTTTTTGCACACAGTCGAGGAACATTGTGACTGTAACACCAATCAGGAATCACCGTGGAGAGCAGTGACCACGGAGGAACTCGAACATGTGGAATGAAGGCGAATCAGAATAAAGGATATCACTGAGCAGTGACACACACCACACACACACACACACGATGAGCTGTGATAATAATACCGCTTCATGGACAGTTACGGAACATGCTAAAATAATTAGACCAATCAAAGGGAAGGCAATATCAGAGACAGAGCTCAAGACACACAAAAAGGACCGTAATAAACACCACGCTTACATAAGACTGTTCTCGAAACTGTTGAATGTAAGCCCAATGATATTGAAGACAGGATTTCGGAGGCAGTGACACAAAACCGGCATGTAAATAAACGTCACCGTTTGCTTGACGTACTGTAGGTGGGAGGGGTCCGACCCAAAAGCGCTGGCCAAGCGGCGGCGGGCGGCGTTCCTGGCTCTGAAAGGCGCGCCAGCGCGGAGCGGGTCGGCTCGCCCACCCAGCGACCACCTGTAGGCACTCACAAGCGCCGGGTGGCGGCGACGGGTGCGGCGGCGGCGGCGGCGGCGAGGAGGCGGCGGGCGGCGGCGCGAAGGCGAGGGAGACGCAGCGGCGGCCGGTGGCGACGCTGCCATGGCGGCGGCAGTGAGGGCGTCGTGTGCCACCCGGGCGCGCGCAGGCGCCGCCGCCGCCGCCGCCGCCCCGGCGACGCGCGGCGCCCAAATCGATTGCGTAATGGGCGCCGCCGCCGCCGCAGCTCCACCCGACGCGATCAGCGCCCAGGCGCGGGCCGGGCGGCCGCCGCCGCGCCGTGCCCTCCGAGGGCGCCCGGGGCGGCGGACGCCATGCCGACACACACGTGCATTCACTCGAGCCCGGCCGACCCGGCGCACGCCAGCCCCGAGCATTCGACGCCTACCCTCCGCCTTCTCTGCTCCTTCGCCGTGGCTAACTTCCAATTCGGCTTCAATGCAGAGTAACTTTTTTTCTACATTTGTAGTTCATTTTATCTAGCCGGGAAAATGCATGACATATTTCAACTCAGTGTTTCAGAAACTGAAAATTAGGATCTAGTATAACATAATAGCAATATCTTCGTGCTCTGTTTCGTCCGTTTTACTACGATAATATTTTTATTCGAGTTCTATTTTAATACACATCGCTCACATATCAAAAAAAGTACAGAAATTTTAATGCAATAGTCTCAAGGGGCCGTCCATAAATTAAGTACGGGAAATGTGCAGTATTTTGAGTACGCCCTCTTCCACACTCCCCCTAAATAATTACGTAACACTTGACCCTCACTTCCAAGAAGTAAAAACAGATATCAAAGAAAAAACTATTTGTAGTAATTATGTTTGTGTTGTATTTTAAAATTTATGATAAAGTCAGAATTAATGGCGATGCTGACTGCTTGTAACTTACATTGGGAAGCTCATGTGAAGGAAGGACGCACACACGTGAAAATTTCTTACAAAACGAGCACTTGTTGTGGATCTGCGGCAATCTACGGCACCATTTTAATTGGATTCCAAAATATGAGATAGATTACTTATGAATATTTTCTTCGTAAGCTTACAGATTCTATAAAGGATTACGAAAAAATACTACCATTGAGTGTAAGAAAATACACAATAACTTTAAATTGTTAATGTTTTGTAAAAAGTAATTCATATTTTAAAGTTTTGCTACAAGACAGAAAAAAGGTCCCCCCCCCCGCCAAATGTCGAAAAATTAAAAATAAATCAATGTTACGTAATACTAAACTAACACACCCCCTACTCCCAATGTAACGCATTAGTAACACTGCCTCAAACCCCCTCTCCTGCTTTAATATTACATAATTTATCGACGACCCCATATGCCCCTCTGACGTATTAAATTGAATTACCATCTTTCGTTAAAGAACGTGAAAGGCGAAGGAACCACAGTCGAACCCTGGGTACCGGTAGTTTCGCAGAACAAACAAGCTAACTTTTAACTTCCTGTTCCCCGCCCATTAATTTGAATTTCGGGACAAGGAAAGTGAAATAATGTGCCAAGCTTTTTAGCTATTTTTCATTTCTCTTTTAAGAACAAAAATCTTATTTGCAACGCCAGAAAATAAACTTCATCAACGGAGAGAAAGATTCCAGACGAGTCCAAACCTCTACTTGTAATATGTCGTAAAACAATCGAAATTAGTCCCACGTGACATTTCACAGGCAGAAAGCGACAAAGACTCTTTGCAAGCAGATTTTTAAAATTGACGATTAAAGCTGCCATTAAAACAAAATCTCTCGAATATTCTTATATTTTTAAATAGATAGTCGGTCACTCATATCTCATGATTTAAGTTCATGGAAAATAGAATACAATATTTTTTTTACTTCCGGGTGTTCAATATGAAAACAACATTTCATTTTCAGTTTTCCGCAAAAACATTTCTTTAAATTCGTTATTCAAACGAATGAAAGTATATTTAAAAGACTAAAATCAAGGTTATGTATTGTCAAGTAAACATTCGCCATTTAAATTAATTTTAAAGAACATTTTTTTATATGATCAAACTTTTACGTGACATATTTTACAGGTATAACGTCTCTTAATAATCAGGCGCAAAGGCATACAAAACTCTTGAATCTTTTTTATAGATCTATTTGCTCTTGTCGTTAGAGAGTCCTGAATGCTAAAATCAGGAAAAAAGGACCTGCTTTAATATACATTTTTAACAGAACATCAATTTTTAAAATCTGTTCTCAAATTTGTTTTGAAAAATATTTGAGTTTTCTCAATAATTACATTTTCAAATTATTGTTCCATATTTTGCTTACGAATTTCAAATGATTTGGGTCAAGTAAATGTTTTTGTCAAATATATTAAGAAATGTTTCTCTAAATTATTTTTCTCTCTAAATAAACTAACAAAAACTGAAAGTTCAATAATTTCAAACGAATATTATCTGAAAGAAATTAAATTTCAACACGAAAAGGTTAGAAGCATCGGTTCCATTTGCCCCAATTGTTTGCGCCATCTGAATCGACGTTTTAATTGCTCGTCTCAACACCACTCGTCGACCACTTCTCTCCCTCTCTCATCACCACGGATTAACCATTTAATGTGCAAATGTGGAGAGACGGGTGGGAATAGAACTGACGCCTCTGGTTTGTAATTTTCACGAGTTACTCACGCCAATCAAACATGAAGTTATGTAGACAGATGACGAGCGTTACAAATAAGGTCCACGGTCGCTCCTTTGTAGGAGAACCAGGAAGAAGCTACGCAACTGCAGTGAGTAGAGAAATGCGTAGGTAAACCCACAAGTTTTCCTATTTGTTTCTGGAAAACATATGGTTTAAATTAGATTAGTGCTGCAGAAATGTTCATTGTTGTATGGTGGCAGCGCTTGATCTTCAACAGCACCCGACTCCTTCACTTCCGCCACGAGAGCGCGATGGGCCACGGAACCACCACTTGAAAGCGAGTCCGTTTGTGATCTCATTAGTGGGTTTACGGTGAAGAGGCCGGTGGTGTTCGCGGTTCCTGGGATGACGACAAAATGCGCCAGACAAGGAGCGCAGCGGCGGCCGTTGTTGGAGTTGGGAATACGCGGACGAAGATCAAGGCGTCAGCATTGAGACATGATGATTCGACTGCCTCTGGCGATGGAATTGGACGCTCTTCCATTGCAACGCTCCTGTCAGATGGCTCGCGTTATCGAAGGCTGCAAGATGAGTCCCACGTTTGCTTACTGATACAAGCAACAACGAATCGTGTCCGCCCGAGATTTCTTGCAAATACGTCACAGAGAGGGCGATCAACTGTTTTATCGCATTGTCACAGATGAAAGCTGGGTGAACTATTCAGCTCCAGAAACAATACGACAAAGCATGGTGTGGACGACACATGGCGAGCGTTGACCAAAAACGCGAAAATGTTATGACTACAGTGTTTTGGGAGCATAAGGGTGTTCTACAGGTTGAGTACCTGCTCGGAAAGTCACAACTGAGAGACGCACCAGAATTCCTATCTTTCCACAACGCAAGATGCACCTTGGAGGCACGCGGTTTGCGACTGGTGAAGAGGTGGAAGAGGAGGTGACGGCGTCACGACGTAACCTGATATAATTATAGTATCAAAAACGCTGCTGCCAAGGAACCAAAAGTGTTTGGGCAGAAATGGAAACTATTTGGAGACGTATTGTACGAGTTGTAGAAGGAAAATAAAATAGTCACAAGTATAAATAACCCGCTTGTATTTGTTATAAAATAGGGAGACTTAATTATTGGATGACCCTCATATCGTCGAGAATATCGACAAATCTGGAGATATAATCTCCATAACTCGCAACCATAGAACACTGATACATTCGTACATGGATTGAAATGAGAAGTTCTTTTATGTTTAACAAATGTTTTGTATTCTACACACATGTTTTATCCTCCAACCTATGGATATTATTGCGGTATTTCACTGGTAAAAACTTAATTGTATTACGTGCATTCATAATTGCCCGAGATATAAATACGCAGAAGAGAGGAATTAAACATATATTTCAGAAATCGTGAAACGGAATTCTAAAGCATGTTCACATGTTAATGATAAGTATTGACTTCTCTCCATTACATTTCTTCGTAGTACCATTTCATTATTCATTACCTACTTCAAGAGATACACACAGCATAATAATCAACCAACCGTCGCATTTCTTGAAACTCACTTTCTTTTTCACTGCAAACTATTTCGGTTATGTTTGCTTTTGTTCCCTGTGAATTCAGGGATGCGCAACAAAAAGTCCCCCTCCATTTCAGCACCTAGAGTGCAATTTCCTGCTCTAATCAAAAATCTTACATTTCAATTTTAAGTCAGATAATGTTCTTTATAGTTTAAGGATTACAAAAATATAATATGAGTACAATTGTAAATATTCAAGTGTATAAAGGATAGGCAATAATTAATTTGCCATTACGTATTTTTCTCGTAAGACTTTTTGGGTATATTTTACCAGTATATTATCAAACGTGAAATTAGAAACATGGAATTTCAGAAAAGGTGACACTTAAATTGTAATTATTTTTAAAGACAAATTGTGATTTGGCTCTCATAAGTGGTAAACCTGGATCATCTAAACACATAAATATTGTTAATCATATTACAGCTTTCATAATAAGCATGTATGGGAATATTGTAGAATAAAATTGATAGGTTGGCAAAGAAAGTCCTATAATGGAACGCTTTAGCAACCAGGGCAAAGGGAGGACCATAAGGAAAGATAATTCAATGAAGGATCTTGAATACAACGGAGGTAAACTGGATAACTAAAATGTAAATCGAAAATACGGAAGGCTGTTGTTGAACAGACCAAAACTATATTAGCAAACAACTAGTGGCCTACAACAGCAAAAATGCTGTTAATGGCAATCACACAAAATAGTTTTCCCAAAAGAAATCACGCACTTTTCTCAAGAACAGGAAATAAAATATGATTGTATAAGACTGCAATCAAATTAAAATTTCATCAAAATCAGCCTCAACGATTTCTGTAATAAGTACAAATACAATACAAAAGTCAACGAAGATGTTCCACAACGCAACGCATCAATGCAAAATACAGGGTGCGCCAGAGAAACTTACTTATTTGAAAAAATCCCCGCGCGGTGAGTTGGGGGGTTAGAGAGGCGAGAGGTGGCATATCTGGAGGGGGAAGTTCCCAAGTTTTTTTCTCCTTCCAGTCAGTTGCCATCATGCTGTGGACTAGAGAGCAGCGGGCCTTCGCAGTCGAGAGCTTCTTTTCTAACGGCACATTATATACTCACCGCGCGGGAATTTTTTCAAATAAGTGAGTTTCTCTGGCGCACCCTGTACTTCTGGTGAGTGGTATCTTCCTTGCAGCATCGCTTTCACACGCCAGCTGGTTATAAATAAACATGACGCACTGGACACCAGACTTCAGTCGATACACGCAGTATGAGAATAGACGTAGTAACTGTACTACGGGTACAGAGGAGAGCAGCTGGAGGCAAGGACGAAGGAAACATGTTGTGGAGGCCAAGGTTTAAGTTGAACTGCAGATCCATTGAAGAATTAGTGTATGAAATGGAATTGAACTGAATTGAATTGATGCCTTACGTCTTACTTTACGTGGCGAGACTCGGTTAATCAGGCCCGCTCTCCGTCTGACCAAGCAAATTTCCCTACGCTCCTTTCACCCACTAGCGGAGAAGGGGGCATCAGTCGGGCGACGTAACAGGCGGTCTGAATTTAGCTCACAAGCTTCATTCAAGCTTGAGGACTTATACATGCAAGTAAATCTACTAATATGGGACAGCCACCTTTACTTCCCGAACGAAAGATTTTTTCGCCCTTAAAAGTCCACAGCTTCGATCGGGTGTGAGCCCGCGAACTTGGGTATAACAGCCTGATAAGATGAGCGATACACTATCGCTGCCGTGAATTTTGGATAGATTGGGTATAACAGTCCGATAAACTAACCGTTACACCACCGCCAGCGCCAAACCGTAGTCTTAACTGCAGTAACTGGAGTAGCGTACGCGGGGCGTCTGCGAGCAATGAGGGCCGAGCGCGAGGACGGTAGCTTGCGCCCCAACAACGCTCTTCCCGGAACGGGGAGCTTCCGGGAAAGGCTGAGAGAGACGTCGCACCGCGAGGACAAGGGGCTGTGGGGACGCTCTGCATGCGCAGCTAGCTTTCTAACATTCGCTCCACCAAGCAGCAAGCCCACGAGGCGAGTCTGGGCCGGCAGCGGCGACGCGTAGTCATAGCGGTTAGATTTGGACTGTGATCGAGTGCGGTCTAGCTATTGTTACCGATACCGTCTCGTCGTCTACGCTAAGTGCTTTGTTCGAGTGAACTCTTAGTGACTATGCTCAGAACTTGTACTTCTACTGGTGAAACTGTGAACGGCTACGGACTTGGTATTTTCTCTTCTGGGTAGTTAGTTTACCCCGGAATTATTTTTGTACCGTTTGAATTGTGGCATTTTGTAAAGCTGAAAGCTCAAATAAATTGTTATTATTGGTACTCAGTCTTCGTGACTATTTATACATTTCAGGCTCCAGGGCGGGAAGATTGTTATTTGGTGACAGCAAGTTCTACGCGCAATGATATGAGTGACAAGTGGGTATTTATAGTGAAGTGGATAGGGCCCTGGATATTCTTCGGAAGAACTGTGATTTACTGGTGTTATATGCACATCTCTTAGCTTTTTGGATACAACTTTCTGTCC
This sequence comes from Gryllus bimaculatus, assembly GCA_017312745.1. Classification (NCBI taxonomy): domain Eukaryota; kingdom Metazoa; phylum Arthropoda; class Insecta; order Orthoptera; family Gryllidae; genus Gryllus; species Gryllus bimaculatus. The sequence goes on from BOPP01000251.1 coordinate 312,058, forward strand.
GTGCCATACGGGATATTGTTAATAGGTGTGGTATTCATTTAGATACGGAACATTGTTAATATTTGTCGTAATAAACGGATGTTATTGTTGCTAATTAGGTCTACTGATTTGGGACATTTCAAATACATTCTATTATGTTCGCATTTTTTCGTCAAATCGAATTTTGTCACGAGTACCTGGGTATATAACGAACCCATCGGCAACTTTCAGTGGTCGGATGTTGAATAGTTTTCTTTCCATTTCTGTGCGCAATGCAGTTTAGTGATGCTGTTGAGCCTTACTAAGAAATCTCAAATGAGACACTTTTTTGTAGTGAATATATTATTGAATTACTCCCCTTTCCAGATCGTACAACGTCGTCACAAGGTGATCCCTTTTATTACCCTCTTAATAGCGTGTACGTATTCGTATTTCTTTAACGACCCCATTTGCTTTATTTCCAAAAGGAACATTCGCCAACCAGCGAAACATTATTGTCGTTCCTGTCTTATATTTCACATGTTTCAGTAAATGGACAAAAGCAGATATTCTGCCAAAAAGTTCCTTTATCGGATATCCCGTAACAAAACGGTAGAGTAACGAAGTTTTCCACGCGCAGAGAACCCATCGGCTGTTGAAGCAGACTGAGCCCCTCACACAATAGTATTTCTTTTATCATACGATTATCCGGCTGCGATAGCGCAGCGGTCCGACATAACTTCAAAGAGAAAGAGTCACGGACCATTGCGTAAAACCTTTTACTTCCTCATCCGCCAAACGCACCTGTATACTCACAGAATAAATCAAACATGTCAGGAAATGTTTCTTAGCCCGAGTAGCATAAGTAGCAACATACAGATGTGACTCGGTTTGGAGGGGGTTGTGGAAAGGGATCTATTGTATTGGCTCGAATAGCCAGAGCGTCACAGGGGATAATAGTTAATAAACACCGTCGCTTCCCTATTCCAACATTTTTGGTCTCATGTGGGATAGATCTCACAGTCTCGACTGACACGGTGAATTTTAGAGGAATTTTGTTTTCGAAAAACAATTAACATATGAGTAAATTTTTAAAACACTGGAAACCTTTATATAATTCATAATTACAACGTTCATCAACCTCTTTTATTGTTTTCCACACTAAAATAAAGAATAAACCAATTGTGGTTAGCGCACCAAAACTTTCAAAGAAGAATAAGAATAATGACCAACGAACGACAATGAGTCAAAACACAAAAAACTAGAAGTAATGAATTTAAACCATAATGCACGTGTATAAAACATACAATGAAAACATAACTGAACAGCCGAGAAAGAGAATTTCGCTACGCAGACGAGCCTTCAAATTGTGACATTTACAAACATTATCTCGGTCGCTTGTCATTCGGGTACGGCTTATTCCCAGAGCAACACTCGCTTTCGGCTTTGAACGTCGCTGCCAACTGCGTCACGCGCGCTGCTGGCGCCGCCTCCTCATCGTAACAGTCGAAGACTAACCGCGTTGCCACCCGCGCGCGTCCCCGCCCC
>BOPP01000251.1:313588-342784 GCA_017312745.1 Gryllus bimaculatus
CGCCGCGCAGTCAAATACCCCTCGCAACTTGCCCTCGTAGCCGGCGCGTTCCCCACCGATGCCTCCCCACGCACTCCCACCTCACAGCCGCCCACGTTGCTCCCTCCACATCCAGCTGCCAAACAGGCCCACGCGCCGCCGCTCCCCCTCGCTCACGCGCCTCCACCCCAACGCCCCGCAGTCAATACCCTCTGCTGCCCTCTAGCCGCGTCCCCACCATGCCTCCCACCCACTCCCACCCACAGCCGCCCCAAGTTGCTTCCCTCCGACCATTCAGGCTGCAAAAGCAGACGCCCACGCCGCGCCCTCCCCCGCTCACGCGCCTCCACCCACCCGCCGCATCAATACTCTCGCAACTCCCGTCTAGCCGGCCCCCACGATCCTCCCACGCACCCCACCTGCACAGCCGCCCCCACGTTGCTCCCTCCGACCTCCAGCTGCCAACCAGACGCCCCCCCGGCCGCCCCCTCCCCCTCGCTCACCGCCTCACCGCAAACGCCGCCGCAGTCAATACCCTCCTCGCAACTGCCCGCGTACCGGCGTCCCACCCATGCCTCCACGCACTCCCACCTCACAGCGCGCCCCCCACGTTGCCTCCCTCCGACCATCAGGCTGCCAAACAGACCGCCCAGCCGCCGCCCGCCCCTCGCTCACGCGCCTCCACCCGCCAACGCCGCCGCATCAATACCCTCCTCGCAGACTGCCCTCAGTACGCAGTCCCCACCAGCCTCCCCACGCCACTCCCACTCACAGCCCCCCAACGTCCTCCGACATCAGCTGCCAAACAACGCCCCCGCGCCGCCCTCTCCCCTCGCTCACAGCCTCCACCGGGCAACGCCCCCGCAGTCACATTACCCCTTCGCAACTGCCCTCGTAGCCGGGTCCCCACCGATGCCTCCACGCACTCCCACCTCACAGCCCCCCCAAGCTTCTCCCTCCGACCATCCAGCTGCAAACAGACCCCCCCGGCCGCCCCCGCTCCCCCTCGCTCACGCGGCTGCCCACCGCAAACGCCCGCAGTCTAATTACCTCCTCGCAACTGCCCTCGTAGCCGGCTTCCCCCCAGATCCTCCCACGCACTCCCACCGTCACAGCCGCCCCCACGTTGCTCCATCCGACCATCCAGCTGCCAAACAGACGCCCGCCGCGGCCGCCCCGCTCCCCCTCGCTCACCGCGCCTCCACCGCCAAACCGCCTGCGCCGCTGCAGTCAATACCCTCCCGCAACTGCCCCTCTCAGCCGCTCGCCCACCGAATGCCTCCACGCACTCCCACCTTCACAGGCCGCTCCCCACGTTGCTCCCTCCGACCATCCAGCTGCCAAACAGACGCCGCCCCGGCCCCCCCGCTTCCCCCTCGCTCACGCGCTCTCCACCGCACAACGCGGCTGCCGCAGTCAATACCCGCTCCTTCGCAACTGCCCTCGTAGCCCCGGCTCGCCCCAACCGATGCCTCCCACGCAACTCCCACCTCACACCGCCCCACGTTCTCCATCCGACCACCCAGCAATGCCAAACAGACGCCCCCGCGGCCCCCCCGCTTCCCCCTCGCTTCACCGCCTCCGACCGCAAACCGCCGCCCAGTCATACCCTCCTCGCGAACTGCCCTTAGCCGGACGTCCCCACCGATGCTCCCACCCTCCCACCTCACAGCCGCCCCACGTTGCTCCCTCCGACCATCCAGCTCCCAAACAGACGGCCCACGCCGCCCCCGCCCCCTCGCTCACGACGCCGTCCACCCCTCAACGCTGCCGCATCAATTTACCCTCTCGCAACGCCCTCGTAGCCCGGCGTCCCCACCGATGCCTCCCACGCACTCCCACCTCACAGCCGCCCCACGTTGCTCCATCCGACCATCCAGCTGCCAAACAGACGTCCCCGCCGGCCGCCCCCGCCCCCGCAGTCGCTGTCGTCACCCTGTCCTAGCCGCGGCTTCGGCGTCACATCACCGCCCACCGCCGTATCGCTCTCGCCAACCCCGCCGCGGTCTCCCCCCGCCACATCTGTAGACATCTGAGGCACGCGAAGGCGCGCTCATTGCTACACCGTTGTCTGCACCGCTCCTGCCATTCCAGCTGTCGTGACAGGATTGTCCACTGCACCCACCGTCATTTAGATCATGGCGCCGATGACCCGAAGGTCATCCCTCACCGCCACCCTCCGCAAAAATCATATCACCACGTTGACCGCCACTAGCATCACCCTCGCCACCACATTCATCCCGTCTCCACTTTCACGGCCAACCTCGCCGCCCTCGGCATCATCGTCTCCGCCGCATACTCCGGGACCCTTCCCTTCTTCGCTGCCACCGCTGCAGCGCGAGGACGCGATGAAACAGGGCGGTGAAGGAGCTGCTATCTGCGGCAGTCGGGGCTAAGGGGGGGGTGCCGACGGTAAGGGCACTGAGCGCGCGTGCAAAGCAAACAGGAAAACCTCTCGAGGCAAACGTCGAGTCACGGGACGCGAAGCGCTTCCTGGCGCGACTCCCCGGCGGCTGAGACCCGACGACCCCGCCCCCGCCCCCCGGCGCTCGCCTCCCAATTAGGAGGGCCCAGGCGGGCGAAGAGTGCCCTTCGCGCCTGATAAGGGCGCAAGGAAAGAAGATGAAAAGGAACTGTGCACTGAGGCGTCATGTTAAACGAAACAATTTACCATTTAGAAGAATAAGAATAAGGAGGAAGGAAGCCTCTGTATCTACTGTTACGCGATCTTCCTTAATTTACTCGTTGCTGATTCGCTGTCTTATTGGGTGCCAGTACCTCTCGCTCTCTTTCTCGGCGTCGCTTTTTCTGCCACCCCCCTCCCTCTCTCTCTCTCTCTCTCTCTTCTCTCTCCTCTCTCTCCCTCCCTTCCTGCTCCCTCTCTCCCTCCCTTCCATCTCCCTCTCTCCTCCCTTCCTCTCTCCTCTCTCCCTCCCTTCCTCTCCCTCTCTCCCTCCCTTCCTTTCCCTCTCTCCCTCTCTTCCTCTCCCTCTCTCCCTCCCGTCCTCTCCCTCTCTCCCTCCCTTCCTCTCCCTCCCTCCCTTCCTCTCCCTCTCTCCCTCTACCTCTACCTATCTCTATGGCTCTCTTCCTAATCCTCGTTCCACGCTGTTTCACCCTCGTCACCGCCATCATCATTTTCTTGCCCTCGCTCACTGGCTGTACACAATAATGTACACGTGCATTTAAATAAATAAGCGCGATCTCCTTCAAATAGTGCATGTGTCTTCATTAAAAGCGCATTTACTCAAAGCATCTAATTTTCCACAAATTTGACGTCGTACTATTTTGGCTCTGCACTGTAATCATAAAAAAATATCCTTTTTCGTACTATTTATTCCACTGTGTGATTGTGAGATAAGGGTAAAAAACTACTTGGAGTAACGATTTCTCTAACAATGATTACTAACCCCTGTATTACTTCCATATGGGCTGCTAACAGCTCAGTTACGAACTTTGATATTTAATATACATGTTGTGTAATTTTGTGAGGATTATTTTGTACTTGTCACGTCGTTATTAAAACGCACATTTTGTTTTGGGCTTCTCTGTACCAAACAAGTTATGACGCTGTCAGCCCAAGTTATATTATCGTGCTTTACATTCCACAAACTTCTCTCAATACATCCCTGAACCGCTTAGCTTAATCCCCTTGTTTGACGAACGTTTGCATGCACCTCCAGTCTCGGTGGAAAGAACTAGTGCATTGGCAAAGGGTCAATAAAATACGTCAACACACGAAAAGATTTTGAAACTGCGTTCGTATATTCTGTAATATCGTGAATGATGTATTGTTCAGGCACTTACGTGCTGGGTGATAAATCAATTGCCATGTTGTGGGTCTTCTTCGGTCGAAGCCCGGGGAGGGGAAGGGGTTGGAAAGGCGCTCGAGCGACGCTTAGGGAAGGGGGGGGGCGGAATGCAAGGAATCGAGGCCTCTGCGGCGGAGGGCAGCGCGAGGGAAATCTCTGGCCGAGAGAATCCCTTGTGAACAGACCCGTTCGCGCAAATGAATCTCCCAGCTCAAGAGCCATTCTCACACACCTTTGCTTCCTCGAAACACCTTCATCTGCACTCAGCTCCGTTGCTCCACATTATTAACCCTATGTACGGGGAAAGAGCTGATTTCAACTGAATAGTTGTAGTTAAATTTTTGAAAGTCTCTGTTCTGGCATATTCTCTTTGACAAAACATGTAAAGCTCACATTCGGCTAAGATTGTTTTATCTGCCGCCAATTCAGAGCTCATTCATTACAGCCCGGATCGTGTTGCATAATATTATTCAACAACAAAATTTCCGGCAATTCGCATTTTATGAAACTAGAGCAAGGTAATAAAGGCAATATCGATCTCTTCAATTATAATTGGGATAAAATCTTTAAAATACAGCAAAAAGCAACGGAATATATAATTATAATTCTTACTAGCTGAACTCTTGCGACGGCATTGAAGGGCAGTATACAAATTTTAAAAAATTCTGAATATTCATTACAAGGAAAACACCAGAAATGTATCATGCCATTCAGTATATTTATCTCGAAGACTATTAAAATGAGGGATATTTAGCAAAGCTGGAACATTAAAATCACTATTCACTGTGAACACAATGTTGAATGTTTCAGAAAACGTAATACTTTTTTTTATTGAGGGAGATGTGAACGTATATAGTGTAGGAAACAATTGAACAATTCGAAAGAAATCCTCTTGTACCCTTCAAGTTAAAAGTGCATTGCACCACATATAGTTAAAATAACTGATTTTTTGTGAAAGAACACATCTTTTAGTCAATATATACTCAGTCAGTATATATCTCACTAATTTTTGCTTTACACTCACACATTAATTGTTGATTTAAAAACTCTGAATATCTGGACTTGAAAAAACTTGCTTTCTTCGCTTCGCAATCACACGTTTGTTCCAAAATGAAATCTTTTCTGTTTCAATAGATCGATTACAACTCTCACAACGAAATAATTATCACCCGTCAGCGGATAAGCGTCCAGTCGATTTATTTCAGGTATTAAAATTTTGTGATTAGTCTTTCAAACCCGTTAGTAAGAATGTGAAAAGACATCTAGGGCCCATTACTTTTTAGTTAAAGTAATAATCACGAAAGGTCAAACTGTTTGCGAATTAAAAATGAACGTAACAGAACTCGTTTCTTTAAATGCAATGGAATCTGCGGAAATCACAACAAATAAAATACAGAAGAAAACAAGTAACAAAAACAAAACGTGAAAACAAAAGACAAAAATAAAACAAGCATTGCAGGTAGTGATGAAAAACGCAGATGGTCAGAATATTGGTCGACATGGCCACCAGGTTCTATACCTACCTGCAGAAATAATAAATCTATCTAACCTATCTATCACATTCGGATGGAGATCGGTGTTGGCTTCACAGCCACTCCAAATCTAGCCATTGAGCCGGCGAACCGTTAAATGAAAGTCTAACAAGACGGATCAAACGATTTGACTGGTCACTGATCAATAGCAGGGTGAGAGACAGATTAAACTCGCTCTGACACAAAAGATATCATGGTTCAAAGGTGCTGATGGATGGTAAATGAAAAGTGGAATGTAAATGGTCACTGAACTCCGGAAAATAGAGTTAACTGTAGAAGCGAATAACATTGGAGATTATGTATGGGATGAGATCGTCTTACCATCTCTCTCGGCGCACGGAAATTTGTACGTTGCACAGAAGACCGAAATAACACAAGGTCTGCGAGCATACTAAAAATGATGTGATACTAAAAATTCCGCGCCGACCTACAGCTTTCTGGTGCATCTCGCAGCGGTGCATCACCCAGCGCAGACGAGAGCTCAGACTCACCGACATTCGCAGACGTGTAGATGTGCGTGGAAGGGAATACGTTAGAAGAGCGAAGAGGCAGGAATGAACGAGCGCGGCTTGTAGTTCGTATATTAAGCTACTGCACCGTCATTCGTCTGATAGTGATCGGAAAACCACCGATCAAAGCAGTCGATATCCGTAGAATTCTCAAATAGTGTCTGAAATCGATCTTGTCCCGTTGCGCCTGGAGAGGGGAGTGGCACTGCGGAGAGGTGATGGGCGAGGGAGCCGGTGAAGGCTGCGGGGTCAGTGGTGTCGTGTGAACGGGGAACAGAGACGAGAGGCTGATGGGAAGAGCGGGCGATGCGGGGACGAATGGATGGAAGGCTGCCGTAAGGCGACTGGCGTGACTGAGATCAAAAGCGGGGGCAGAAGATGGGGTGAAGTTAGGAGGGACGTAGGTGGGGAGAGGCCAACGAAGGAGAGGCGATGTCTGAGGGCTTAGAATGAGGGACAGGGAAAGTGGGGCCAAAGGGCGCGCGCGAAAGGGGAGGGGAGAGGGTGCGGTCGTCGCACAGGGCCTGGGCCGAAGCATGGAGCTTCGCCGCTCCCGCCGCCATCGATCGGAGCTCCAATTGCAGCGCGAATAATAATGAGCGCAAGCAAACGCCGCGCACGACGCGCACTTGGTCCAATTTGCTTCCCCCCCCCGCCCCCCCCCAACGGCTGGAGAGGCACGCTTCACGTCTTTTCTCCTCGGCCGTTGCCTTTATTGCTCTTGCTGTTGTTATCGACACATTACAGTTAGTTATTCCGAGTTTCAAAGCGTGCTCACATCTTGTAGTTCATACATTAATGCAAAGAAATTCTCCAAAATAGAAAAATTATTTTTGATTATGTATTTTTTTTTAAATTATGCATTTATCAAGAAACTAAAATATCAAAAGAATATTTTTGAAATTGTACGTGAATTCAATTTCTACCCAATAATACAGTTTTGAGAAGCGATTTCTATATCTTGAATGACTTATGTTCTGCCAATATCTCTGAAAGGATGCATTAATTTAGCAAAATAAAATATATTCTAACAATAGGCAAAAATATTTAACAAAATTAACCGTACACAATTTTTTGATAGTTTACAATCAAATATAAGATGGGGAATTTTTACAAAGAATGTCTTTTTCTAGGCCCTTCAAGACCCATTCATTCATCAAAAACCAGTTAAAATACAGTCAAATCACACTCATTCGGAGGCGAGGACAGAAGCTGAGACTTTCGTAAGAATACATCCACGGAACACATCCAGTGAGTTCATTGCCACCGTGAAAGGAGCACCCGCAGCCGCAACCCCTCACGACATGTAATCGCGTTGCTCAAGATTCCGCGAATTTGGAACGGGATCTGCAAGGCTTGGAGTGGCTGCGATACCAGTAGGGCTTCCAAGAGGCCGGAGAAACTATCCGGGCCGATCCTAAGCCGCATAAAAGACAAACTTCCTCCACGTCGCCCCAGGCGGCAGCGGGGGCGGGGGCGGGGGACTGCAGATCCTGTGAAGCTGCGCAGCGAGCCGTGACAGCGCGGGGGACGCTGGGAGAAAAACGCCGGTGGCACATCCGCCATTATCCATCACAACAGCGTCTGTTGCAGCTGGCAACTCACGGGAAATGCAGCATTCCGCAGCCGCGGAAGGCGTTGGGTGAATATGGACTCTTCCATACTTGTGTGTTATTGAGAACGGAGGGCCATAATGGGGAATGTCATATTTAAATATTCTCGATTTTCATGGCATACGCCCCCTTGAGAGCATTCTACGAAGTGGTTCGGGTTCAATTCCCGGCCGGGGCTATAGCTTTCTAATATAAACCGTTTCTCTTTCTATAGCTGTGTAAGATAGTTCTGGCAAACCAAATAAGCTAGGTACAGTAATGGGAATACGTAATGGCCACACCATGTCTCCTTTACCCAAGGCGTGAATAATAAATAAGATCTGGTCCCAAGCTTGGGAACACCGCTAGTTGGCAAAAGGCTGATTAATGCTACTCCAAATGCCAAGTACTTACATACAAATATGCGTGTGTATATTATTTACATATAATCCCCAATAAAGTTTAATTGTCATTTGCTCATGTGTACTTTACGCCTGACATGACCCGCCCCTCTATAGTATAGTATTATCTATATTTTCACTTCCTCTCTCAATCTTCGTACTCAAAGAGTCAGCAGTGTTACAAAATAAAGCATTTGTGCTTATGAGTGACTATTTATTGACTCCGGACGTGTCAATTGCTTAGGACATTAAGCCCGTGCCTATATTATAGCTCGGGGCAGCGACATACCTCCCCCACAGAAACTTTAGACCTGGCCCCAACGCACCCATTGGCTTCCGGTTTTTTACTCCACGAGGTACCTCTCACACCGGGGCCCCAGCCAGCGCACGCGTTAAGATTCGGTGCCGAGTTGCACGAGGTCTGGCTGAGTTTCATCCTCCAAATATCTTTCCCTCATATCAACACTCCAGCTGGGACAAGCTGTGTGCTTGTGACTTATCTCCCTTGTCATGTGTGTTAGTGTAGTGCATGGAAGTATTTGAGTCCGAGAGAGGGTGAGAGGTCAAGAATGATGAAGAAAAGATTGCGCATTGTTCTTTCTCCGTTTTCTAGTTAACTGCTCCAGCATTGACCAGCATTGATCAAAGAAACCACGTAATTCACCTCTTCCTGCTTCCCGTTGTTGAAGAGGCGGGGATTCGGGGAAGGCGATTGCATCTATCAGCACTATCGAGCACGTGTTCGTACTGCACGACCATTCGCGGAGTGGTTACATCACAATAACAACCCAGTAATGGACTGGCCTGCACAGAGTCCTCACTTAAATCCTATCGAAGACCTTTGGCATGTTTTGGAATGGCGACTCCTTGCCAGGTCTCACCGAACTTCATCGATACCTCTTCTCAGTGCAGCACTCCGTGGTGAATGGACTGCCATTCCTCCAAGAAGCCTTCTAGCACCTGATTGAAAGTATGCCTGCGAGAGTGGAAGCTGCCATCCAGGGTGGACTAAGGGTGGGCGAACGCCCTATTGAATTCCAGCGTTACCGATGGAAGGCGACACGAACTGGTAAGTCATTTTCACCCACATGTCTGGAAACGTTTGATCATATGGTGTACCTATTTAGTCAGTGTCGGAAATCCGCCCTCTTCCGGGACTCGAGCCCCACGACGTCCCAAACAGTTGCCCCGAGAAATCGACCGAGGGAGGGCAGCCCTCCCACGGCGGGGCCCAGTCCCGGTGGCCGTCGGTGCTCCAAGAGGACTCAGATAGCGGCTTACTCTCTGTCTGGGCCTGCGACACCGCCGAGGGAGTGATCAGCAGGCATCGAGAGGCGAGCTTCACAGCATCGGAGTATCAAGAGCCGACGGACAAAGTGCCGAGTGAAGCGATTTGCTAGCATCGACCCGAAAGGCAGCCTGCTTATTCTTAAAGAGCATCGATTAATTGGTAATTTCTGACACGTCATCTACTAAGGTCATTAGTCTTGTAAGTGTAGGGCATGTTTTGTTTCACGAGATGTGGCAGAGTTCTACCCTCGATGGATGCCAAGATCCACCGCCGACCACCGTCGACTTGAAGGAATTTTCCCCAATCAGGTATATCCCAGCAGCGTGGCACCGCCACAAGCGGGTTAAGTCCCCACAAGTGCGGTAGCGCAGTGCATGTGAGTGTACGTAAGTCAGAAGTGAGAATGAGATAAGGAATGGGAATAAAAGATCGCGAATGACTTATTTGTTTGGGTACTGCTCCGGCTTTCGCCTCGTGTTGATCGGAGAAATCACGGAAAACCACCGATCAGAGCAGCCGACTGCTAGACCTCTCCTGCATGAAACGGTCGAACTCGACCTGGCTGTCTAACCAAAGTCGGAAATCCTGCCAGCGGCGGGACTAGAACCGAAGAGTGGGAGGTCCTAGTTGGGATGACAGTTCATGCCGACAAGTTTAGTTGAAGACCTGATCCACCTTTACAACCACTGCGCGAACACGGCGCATATTTTGTCGCTGGACGGTAATCCTGATCTTTAATTGATGTAATTTTCTTTAATTAACCCTCGATTGATTGGAGTGAACCATTCGTTTATCCTCAAACCTGCTTTCCTGGAGATATGAGACGCGTTTGAAAAAGAAAGTTCTCGACAGCATGCTCTCTGCGAAAGAGCATTCGCTCTCTAATCAGCCTCTTTTGCTTCTTTAATCCAACTTCTTCGATGGCATTACTGGCCAAGGAAATACGACAAGGCTCCGAGAGTGAACGAGAGACAGTCCGTATTTCTTAAATATACTCTTAGCCAAGGGCGGATACAGCCGAACATTTTCGAGGGGCCATTATGGATTTTTGTTAAATAACATTGTTAATTTTGTTCTGTAGATATGATACTATACAATATTATTTTTAAACACTACATAATTCTATTCATAAATAAACATTTAAATAAATTTTGCCAAATAAAAGAAGGTAACAAACGAAAGCTCTGGCCCTCCCTGGATTCGCATTTGCCCACGGCACTAAGAAGGAAACGTTTTAAAAAGCATTCCTAGATGAATAACTTAAAAAAACAATGTTTAACTTTGCATTGCATTTGTCACTTGAAACGCGATGCAATTACGAGTGAAAAGCTGTTCGAAGTAGGTTGTAGTAAGGTTATGATCGTACTTAGTGAATGCTTAATACTAATAATAAAAAAGTGCATTGTGTTATAAAATCTGAATTGAACGTACGAAACTTGAAGATATACACAATACGATTAGAAAACCATGTTCTTTCTTCAAAATTCCCCATGTTCATAATTGTTGTTATTCAAGTGTGTGTGCAGCTTATTAGGTTATTTCAATTAAAATCATATGGTAATTCACAGAACAAAGTTAGAACACATAACACATAGGATCTCCAAATAGTAAGTTTTTGCAACTGAATATTTTTAGTCAGTACCTCCTTCAATAAACTTCGGTAACTTAATATTTCCTGACTATTAGTTGGACATCAAAGATACCTTCATATCTTTGGAAAATTGTTTCAAAACCACTCGATAGCAGACAGTTCATTATAATCATTATAATAATCAAATTACATTTGAATATTTCAGGAACATTTCGATTTACGAGACCCTCGGCACGTACTGCATGCCCGTGAAAGGGCGCATCAGTATTATGTTCACGTACATTTTGATTACCACTTACGGCCGAAAAATTAGGGCAAACATTTTTGTTCTGCTGTTGATTTCTTTTATGAACAATAACAACCTGGAAAGTTGACGCCTACGGCGCATGCAATTCTATCTCGTTTATGAGTAATATTGTCTGCCACACTCCACGAATAATGTCAAGAGGTTAATACCAGATCGACTGATTATTTCGCGCTTCCGGGCGCGTTTGTGTGTTGTAATCACGGAAGGTGGCAGTGATCGTCTTTCGCTGGATGGTGAGATCCGGCGCCTACTTACATGTCTACTTCCCAGGGTTTCCACCCCTTCCGCCAAGACTCGCCCGTAGGCAAGGCACCGCCCAAGCCGAGACGAGCACTAAGCGCCCAAAGGATCTTCCGAACATCTGCCGTAGTGTAATGTGTGTAAATAAAAGGAAAGCATAGGTTAAGGAAAAGGAAGGAAAGATCGCGCGCGGTTTGTGACCCGTTTGTTAGGGAACTTCTCCGGCATTCGCCTGGTATTGATCGAACAAGCAACGAAAAACGCCAGCTACATTTCTCCTCCACAAGGGACTGATCACGCTTTAGCTATGTAGCTAGTGTCCAAAATCCTTTCGCCGCCCGGATTCGAACCGTAGGACCTCCCGGCCAGAGGCACTGCAGTGATATGATGACCAGTCAATGTCCTGAGCCACCGCATCCGGTTTAATTACACGGCACATTCCTCCAGTAACCAAATATTATTGGATAAGCAGCGCATTCACGACCCTTAGGGGAAATACCACACAACCGCGAGGAAAGGCGTAGAGGGGAGGGAGGTCGCGGGTGCGGTCCGATATTCCATTGTTTCGTCACTCGCCTGTAATTTACTGAGAGAAACCATGCAAACGACCAATCAGAGAGCACGGGCTCTGGAATTTTCCCCCCGACAATGGCTTCATTCGGGGCAGCTATTTAGTTGACATCGCCGGAACTTGAACCTAGACGCGCCAGGACTTCGGAAGTTCATTTGCGGGTTCACAGCTACTCGTGGCGGTGCAGTCGGCGATTTCCATGACGAGATATTCAATTCAAGTGGGTAGGCTTGGAACGAGGGACGACAAAAGTCAGGAGGCTGCGATCATTGAGCGAAATCTCTTAAGCAACTAATACCTCTACGACATGAATTGTTTAATCATGCATACTTCTTGAGAGAATCTCAATTTTTTCTTTGCTTTCAAAATTACTTCAAATTATTTAAGATTTTTCTCAATTAAAAGAATTGATTTTTCACTTTATCTCATATTAGTAATGTAATATAGAAAAAGTGTAATAAAGTAGATAGTATTACTGAGCCAAAGCGGCGACTTTTTCTGGGTCTCTGATAATAAAGTTTATCATATTTGTTTCTAAAAGAATCAAATATCTTCTTCAAACACGTTGCGGAATTATAATTTACGGCTTGTACGACCTCCATACGAAATACGAAAAATTGGTTTACGGCAAAATGTCTGTCTTCGTCCCTCCGACAGTCCTTCGATCGTCAGTACTACCGTCTAAACTGTTTGAGTACTTTACAAGAAACCTCGACATTTTCAAAATGTTCTCAAAAATTTAAGTTTTAAGTTTTTTTCTTTTTTGATCTTCAAAACTACAGTCCGAAAGCCTTTTGCAATTTTTGAATATTCAGATTTGAACGAATATGAGACCTGCGGCATTTTTATAAGTGTTCTTTGTACTTTGACGAAAATGAATGATGATGAATAGTGAAGATATTGCTCGGGCTTTACGCCAAGCACCACCGAACGCTTCGGCTGCTGGTCGCGTTGTCCCGGCCGGAAGAGCAGGGGAGCGACATTTACCCCCTTTTCGGTATCAGGCCCCTGAACAATGCACTTCTGACAACAAAGTAGTAAGTTCCTTGTAGTCGAGAAAGTAAAAAGAGAAGCAAAATTTATTATAACCAAATGCAAAATTATAAATAAATATATTTTAATTAAAAGAAACTTCAATAATCTATGTAGAAACAATACTGTAGGTGGGGATAAAAAAACATTTTTTCAAAAGAGATTGAAAATTTCGCTCTCATTCTACTCGTAGGTTAAATTTAATACGACAAATAATATAATAACGTCATTGAGCGTTAGATGGTATCACACTGCTAATTTTCTCCTGTTCACCATTCACATCTCCTTTAGACATCATGAGACCTAGAGAATACATTCAAACCACATCTACTTTTTAGCTCTTGCTTGGTATAGTTTCGGGAGAGGAACATGTTTCTCCCCCCCCCTCCCCCTGGAATACAAGTAGGAGATTCTGCACGTCGGCGTACGAAGATTTCCCCTCCAAAGTGTCCTCCAGCAAGGAACCGCGCCACAAGGGACAAGTCCTAAGCCCTCGGCATCTATTGTAGTGTGGTGCTTGTCTGTATGTCAGCAAGGGGAGAGAGGACAGGGCAAGGAAGAGGAAGGAAAGGGTGCGCGCGGTCCATGTCCCGTTTCTTGGGCTACTTCTGCCGCATTCGCCTGCTTTTGTTCGAAAAAATCACGGAAAACTACCAGCAGTCGGCCCCAAGAATTCGCCTCCAGACTCTGCTAAGTAGTATCAAAAAGTATAAAGAAATCTGCCCCTATTGCAATTCGAGCCCGGGAACACGGCGTTTGTAAATTGCTGCATTACATGAATTAAATATTAAAACTAGTCAGATGGAACAACGCGCTCAAGGACCTTTTCTTCGTAACTCTTAAGTTATTTACTTATTTGTTATCAACGTTTGCATTCCGAACGTTCTTTAAATTTTCACCAACAATGCGAAGGGAGCAGCCTATTTCGAAATATTCTTTCTTATTCTCAAGAGTTCGTACATCTGTCTTGGGGCACTGATGGACCTTCACCCGTTCCTAAACAGAATTGTGCAATATCAGGCATTGCAATACTTTGTTTTGAACGGAAATTTTTCACTTAGGCTGCCAATTCCGCATGCTTTGTGACGTGTCAGCTAGCTTGTCAAAGTACGCATTAATTACAATATTGTCAAACATATTTGTTTGGCTAAGTAAAATACAGTTACTCTAAATTAATTACACATTCAATTACCCTTAAGACTCCGAAAAGGGTGAAATCAATTCGGGATATAATTCAAAATACAAACGCGAAATAATCACCTCGTCCAAAAGCTTGTATACTGTGGATTGGATAATCCACGATACAGATCGTTTTCTAAATCGTTACGCCAACGACCGTGGCCAGCATTTCTTCTGGCAGACCGAGTAATAAGTTGAAGTGTGCACTAATCACACTTGCATGAGAAACCGAGCAGCTAATTCGCTTGGTCGTCACGTCGGCGCATGGCCTCCGCCCCGTCTCCATTTCCACGTACCTTTCACCCCGCCCCAACCACTCGTAAACCCAGGAGTCGCGCGAGCCAGCGACCTTCAACGCCGTGGCGCCGCGGCGCGAGGAGGCGAGGGCCGGGCTGCGGAGAGGAGCAGGCGGGGCGGGGCGGGGCGGGGCGGGGCGGAGCGGGGCGCTGGGCCGTTGGCTGCCAATGGGCCGCGAACACGCCGCCGCTGAGCCGTGACGCGCAGTCGATGAGAGCAGTCGCTCGGAAGCGATTGTCCATTCAGCTGCCGCCAAAGAGGGCGACAATATCGGAACCGCCGAATGGAAGCGCTTTATTCGCATTCTCCGCTTCTAATTATGAAGTGTTTAAAACGGGGGAAATTTAAGGGCGGAGAGTCGAATTCCGAAAAGGCATGGT
Organism: Gryllus bimaculatus; assembly: GCA_017312745.1. Classification (NCBI taxonomy): domain Eukaryota; kingdom Metazoa; phylum Arthropoda; class Insecta; order Orthoptera; family Gryllidae; genus Gryllus; species Gryllus bimaculatus. Next base: position 328,302 of record BOPP01000251.1, read on the forward strand.
TTTGTTTCGTGATGTGAGTACATACTAAAGCGACTGAGAATTTTTTATATCGTCTTACATCCATTTGCATTGTTGAACTTCAGGAAGATGAAATACTGCATTAATACAATCTTAATAATGATTATATTTTCAAAATGTAAGAATTCATCTCAACAATCATAGATGTCCTCTGTCTCCATTTCAAGCCAACAACCGCAAAGGATTTTATTATAACTTTCTTGTTGGAATGACCCGCTGAATCAATCTCTGGAATTTATAGTTAATGAAGAAATTAAACTAATTATTATTTCTCTTTAAGTAGCCATCTGGTTTATTCATCGAAATGTAGCCCGTCGTACATGAAAATATGATACTTTCGTCTATTATTTTGCACTTCATTCTTTCTTATTATTTCAAATAACATTCAAGAATCTTTGATTAAAGTAGGCTACACGATACACCCTTAGAAACGCGGGGCGGCGTGGAGGGGAGAGGAGGGGAAGGGAAGGGGAGGGGAGGAGGGCTCTCCTTAAGCCTTCCCTCAAATTACGCTAAGCGCTCTGACGATAATGAATAAAACTTACCGACAGACGATTTTTATTGCGATGACTGACTGGTGTTGTAGCCCAAAGATAGGTCAGCCTTCCGCATGGAACACTTTTGCACTGAGGAGTGGCTCCTTTCATGCTACTCTTCTACTGGAAATCGTCACCCAACTTCTTTTGCTTGGCCAACCCCATGGCACACTACACACAATCCACTTAAAGCCTGCAGCAATGACACGACAGTCTTGCTCCCATTCAATGACAGCCAAACACCCCTTCGGCGCAACATTGTAAAACTCCACATGTATTCTCACCATCGTAGCATAGACACTCGACGCTCAAAAACACAAATCACGAAGAATCTGAAGAACGCAAGAAACCTAACTGTACTGCAGCTACCCGACACAGAAAATCACGTAGACAAAAAACACGATTTACGAGCTTCCACCATTTCGTAACGACGTTTCACCAGATTTTAGGATGTAATCGCCCCTGGCTTTTGACATCACGTTCGTGATCAATTACGAACCATTAAAATTATTACAGAAATGTATTATTTTTAATTTATTTAAAACGCCCACGCTTTGCTTTTTATATATATGAACTAAGTTACGCATATTGCTCCCCACCCCTCCCCACCGAAAGGTTCCCCTCGTAACACTTCGTCCCCTCCACCGTGGATTTCCCCCTCTGCGCGAACTGCCGGTTTAAGGGACTTCCTTAAGTTGTACCATTTACTAGACTCTAGCCGAAGCTTTCATCAGAATCCTATCATCAGCCTACCACTTTTCTTATTTCTTACAATCCCTTTGTTTTTGTTTATTACAAATCACACTCCACACATCATTTTTCATTACTATCATGTAATAAGTTTATGTTCACATTCAATTGTTTTAAAGTTTGTTACTAGGAAATAATATTCTTCTTTCTCTTAAAGCTCTCACGAGTGATATTATTGATTAACCTATTTTTGTTATGTGAAAAACAGTTTTGTATTAATCGATTTTCAGTCCAGAAATGTGTATCAGAGGGGTAAAAATCTTGCGAGCTTTTTGCTCCGGCGGTACTAAACTGCACAAAGGCGAGAGTTCTCGCATTTCGCGTCAGGGTTTGAACAACAACGAGACCAACCGCGCGTCGACTCCAGAGCAAGTAGGCCTCTCAGGCTGCAGTTGCCAGCCTCTCGCCTCTCGACGCGCGCCTCTCGTGACTAAAAGGCGAAGGCGCAACAAAACGAAAAGTGGTTGCCCCCGCGCGACACAGGAGCAAATTAAAGCAAAAGAAAATGACAGCGCGAAAGAGCAAGATACAGCCATGTAAAGAAAGCGGGCTAGAGATACTGTAAAAGACTGAAACGGAGAGAACATTTGTTCCGAAAGAGAGTGAGAGAGAGAGAAAAAGAGAGAGAAAGAGTTGTAAAGGAAGAGAAAGAGAGCATGATTGGAGCAAAAGTCATAGAGAGTGGGAGAGACAGTAAGAATGAGAGGCCGATTGCGAATGACACAGTTAGACCGACGACTGGCAAGAGTTAGAGAGTCTGTGAGCAAGATAAGAAGAAAGGAATAGTTTGACGGAGAGCAATAATAAGCGAGAGGAAGAGGAAGTGCAAGAGAGAATAACGGCAGAGACTGAGTCCAAGAGCAAGACCGAGTGAACGGAGCCAAAAAGCACAGAACGCGAACTGAGAGACAATAGGCCTGAAAGGCAGATTGCAAATGATAGAGTGAGGCCAACGACGGGCAGTGATTATGACGGAGAGCAAGAATGAGCGAGAGGGAGAGCAAGTACTCGAGAGAGAGAGAGAGAGAGAGAAGGAGTGAGGGAGAGAGAGAGAGTAACGGAAGAGTCTGGGTCCAAGAGCAAGACCGAGTGAACGGAGGAACCAAAAGCACAGGACGTTAAGTGCGAGAGCGAGCGTGCGAGAGAAGTCGTAGCAGGGCAGGGCAGGGGGAAGTTCGGCTGTGGCTGCGCGAACACTTGTCCCGTATCGAGCGCCGAGCGCGGCCGAAGCAAGCGCCACCTCGCGTCCCCACCCCCGCCGCCACAGGTGGCTGCCTCTCACCTCCTCACTTCCATTAGCGCACTGGCTCCGCGTCCCCAGCGCCCGCCTTCATTGGATTTGGTACGACGCGGTTACTACACGAATACATTTGCCGCAACGGCATCTGCTTCTCGGGCACAGCCGTCGGCAGAGCTCAGTCAGATTGACTCTGTCATAGGGTTTGTCATTGGACGACCTCAGGACGTCGTGCTCGTAATTTTTTGTGATAAATAGACAACTCATACGCACCATGGCGACGCCTTTCCTCCTCTTACACATTCACACACACAAAGTGTGCAGCATTACTTGGAATTCAATTCTTGCTACCTCACTGCCCCAAAATAAGCAATAAAGTAGGCAATACTTCTTCTATCATCATCAGGTTGATGTATCATTTCCATAAGAATGGCAAGTAAATCCTGCTGCGCTCAGAATCAACATTACTCTCAAGTCTTAAAAAAGTGTCATCGAAATAGAAACCACATTTTGAAATGAGCTTAGAAACTAACCAAAACCTAAAATGTGGGTTAAATATAAATACTTTTAACTGCAGGCTACATTTCCACCTATGAGTAATTAGGCATTACTTCTTATTATGCCCAAAATGGTTTAGCAAGGTTCACAACGAATTGGTTACTTCGTTTTCCTAAAGGCTCGTCCATCTCTGAACAGGGATTTTCACTTTCTGCGGGTGAACGCAGGTTGGTGCCGTGCGGCAGATTCGTAAAAAGCTCCAGGAGTGGTGCGACCACAATCGATGATGATCAGGTTCTGTTGAAAGCATGTTTTTGTCCTCATAGATAATGGATGAACTCGCATATGTCCGGAGTATAATTGGATTAATTGGCCGGAATTGAAGGCTCGGAATGTGTTGTTTGATGTGGATGGCAATGTCAAATCATATTACGTCCAAACACTGCCTGCTCTTTCAGCAATATTAGTAAGTTTGTTAACAAAACTGGAAAATTTTACAATGAGTTATTTTAGAAAAATAATCATGCGAAATACCACATCTGAAGCACTGCAAAAAATGGATTATATTGACAAAAAAACAGAAATAAAATCCAACCAAAACCTCAGTGAAATTATCCAGTGTTAGCTGCTAGAAAAGAAACGAAAGAGTTCTGAATTATTTGAAATGTATCTCAATACATTATATTTATTTACTAAACTTCAAAATTCATTAAAATTGTAAGAAGAATGGCACAAAAAGCATTAAATCTACATTTACTTTTTGAAAGCAACGCAAATGTCCATTATAGCATTTTCTCAATGGATCAGAATTACACAGCATTTTACATTTAAATTCTTATGCGTGTAATATTGTTTCCACTCGTTGCACTAAGTGCATGGTAATGATGTCATCTATCCACACTGTTCTGCTTCACTCGTGAGAAGGACATCAGCGAATGGAACAGACTCGGGAACTGAGTCAGTGTCTGTGCAATAATATCATAGGTATCTTCAAGATTAGACTTTATGCAATCTGCAATATCTGCAAGGATTATACTTTTTAGTATCTTCTGTTCACTATATGTTCTTAATAATATTCCCACGTTGCTTATCCCTCTTGGCTTATAATTCAGAGTCATTCTAGTTATTTCCTGTTCAGACATTTTCAATACTTTTTTGACTCTACACTGTTTATTAATTTTATTTACTTTGAGAAAGTTTAATTCTTTTTTAACTTCTTCACTTTTAATGTAGATAAAACGCGTGTATATTTCTGAGAAATTTCATTTTTGTTGATTCAACTCACTTGATCTCCAGTTACTGATCATAGGCACAGAGAATCGATATTGACGTTTCTAGACTATGGCTCTGCACACCCACAAAGACTTACAAAAAAATAATAAGTGCATTTTCGCTGACATATGCGGCCTGAAAGAAATATTTCTTGACGTATTTTATGGTACAAATCTGTCATCAAATGTGTTTGTATAACGGACGATCTTTAATTGCCTTTGAACCATTAACATCCGTTACAATATTCTTAACTTTCATTCTCGTAACAATCATGGACAATCATGGCCTTCACGGACAATCTTTGCAAGTTTTTTAAATGAATGTATAATAAACACTAACTTTTTATTTATTCAATTTACATTATAGTAATGTATCTAGGGCGTTAAGTAGATATATTTTCTTCGAGGACCTCTCACCCATCAGGTTAGAAGTAACTATAGGGTCGAAAACATCAAGTAAATTAAATCATTTACTTGATGGCATCATAGTAAATTAAATATCCATTGTAAAAAAAACTGCATGCCTACAAATATAACATGGTATATTTAGTCTTGGAAAAACTATTTTATAAAAGACGTTAATTGCGCTAATACCAGTTTAGAACATACTTTGTCGTTTCAGATTGTTGGAAAATGAATCTTTGGCAGTAATTACAAAGAATGAAGGAGGTTTCTCGGAGTCTACTTGGCTGCCGGGAAGACGAGGCACCCTCGACGTCAATGCCAACTATTGTTGCCGTCAAGGCCGTCTGTGCCTCGCCAGCAGCTTCTCTCGGCCCCGTGCGAATGCTTTGTGATCGTGCTGAAGAGGAGCTGTAGGCATTATTATGCATTATGATGAAATAGTTGAAATCGCCTTTGTCAATCTATATTTATTCATATTTGTATTTTTCAGAAGTTCATCCATCTTCCGAACAGCCAAGTAGATAGTAGATACTGACTCCGAGCGCGAAAATCTATGCTTTCAAGTTTTGGGCGGTGTCAATGTAAGAAATATTAAACGCAGTCAACGTTAATTACACGTTCATTTAAAAATGAATTGTGCATTTAGAAATTGAGATCGTATTGAGAGAAATGTTTCAACCAGAAATATTTTGCCCTGCAAATATGAAAATTCTGCAAATTTCATACATCCATATACGTGTGTAAAAAAATTACAAATTAGGAATTGGCAAAACACGCCAGATACAATAAAAACATTTCACTATTTTCTATTTAAAATATATTTTCCACATTTTCGACTTAATGATCCTTCTACAGTCACTCTCGCAAAGACCCCTTTGTAATAAGCTGACAATAAGCTGTCTCCAAGTCACGATACACGCACATCGAGTAACGATTTTGAATTTTTCGCGTCTCGTCAGCTTTCCTCATCAGGAGATTGCTCATCTTTGCAGACGCAATCTCATAAAGTACTTCCCTCCGCCGGGAGTCTTAAGTCTCCTCAGATCACAGAAAAGTTTCCTCAAAGGCTGCAAATTAGTTTTCCAAGAAGCTGCCGAAGCCGCGTGGTTTTGCGTTCACCGACAGATCAAAATTTCCCAACATTTCGCTTAAGCAAATGGAAATAAATCAACGTTAATCGAATGACACCATAGAAATGTGCGTAATTTTAACCCTGTGATTACTCAGAACGAACCAAAATTTAGAGCAGAGGACACAGTGTCATTTTCCACAGTTGCAGTTGTTTTCTTTGTTATAATTCCACAGCCGATTTCACTATTCATTCTCTTCACGTAACTGTGTTCTTTTGGTCATGTTGTGGTCAATTTAGGGTGGTTTTATGGTCAATTTAAAACTCAAAATGAATTGAAGTGCTTATTAAACGCTCTCAACAATATTCTATAAAATAAATTCCCTTGTGAGATGTTTTGTGCTGTTTTCATATAAGATGTTTATCTAACCTTGATTCACGTCAAATACTATATGTGGATTAATTTGTCAAAATGTAAGGGCAAAAGAAATATTTAGGTTACGTGTAAACAAACGTGCTTGATTTTGAAAAAGCTCGCGAAATAGTGTATGAGCTCATGTATAATGAAAAAGCGGTCGTTCTTTATAAAATAGTATCACAAAATAGGCTGGAAGATATTAATTCAACTTTCGAGTGAATTGCGGTAAAATCAAGAGGCACTAATAAAGGAAACGTTCACGATATTTATTTAAAATAATCGGTAGACGTAATAAAATTCGCTCCGCAAATGACTGACTTCAAAATAATTTCGTTTATTGTGAATAAAAACTGTGGACATATTTTCTTTATATAATTCAGTATTTATTGGGGGCTTTACACCAATTAACGTCGCTATTTAAGTGTTCCGAGACATTTTCTAATACCCCTGAAAGCAACACCAGAAAAGGCCTTAAATCCACACCCAGAGCAATCTTTCTCACCTCGCCCGTTCATTCCGTAGGAATTGTCGAGTTACGGTCGTTAAAAGTTTGCAAGAGAAGCATTACACTCCACATCTTTGATTTCCTTATCCACTACTCGGTCACGGAAAAATACGACTGCGAATACAGAAGATAAAGGGAGATAATTTAGAACGCTGATGGATCAGAAAAGTTGTAAGATGAAAGGGGCAAACACGGTGAATAGAAATGACGAGGAGATATTTGGAGAGGAGGAGAGAGGAGGCAGATAGAATGGAAAATAAAATAGAAAAACATGGAATTGAAATTATCGGTAGAAAGAAATTACAAACAACCATGCTGGTGTAAACTGCAGGTAACATAATATAGTGTTAGAATATTTAAAACATAAGTTTTAAAAAAAGTGTTAAATATTTCTTCAGAAGGAGGATTAAAACGTATATTGACAGAAATACTGTCGTGTTCATATGGGTGAAATTGTAGGATCATTGGTAATTGCTGTTCTGAAGTATTTGTAAGCACATCACGGGAGAACATTGAAAATGTAAATCAGAAAAACCCAAACGTCTCGTAACGTATTTTCCCAAATATATTACTGACCAAACCAGGCAAATACAAATTGATTCAAACAAAAATACCGAATAGAAAAACATCCAGTTGGTGAAAAGATATTTACACATATTTTTAAAGTAATCAGCACAATTTATTTGCGTAAAAAGAGACTTGTTTTTCAAAGGACTGTATCCCCACTTTCCTGGTTTTACAACAGAATATTACAGTCCTCTGGAATGCACAGTCATCTCAGTAGAAAATTGTAGAATTTGTGAGCGCATAACGTATTTTTGGAGACGTTGTTCTTTTAAAGCACCTGTTCCGAACGCGAGTAATTTGAACCGATGAAATTTGTTTCCGATCCATTTTGCTCCTCGATATTCAAACGTCCCTCCCGTTCCCAAGCAGAGCAAACATTCTCCCGGCTTCAAATCCTGTGGCTGCCGATCCCTGTGGCGGGGGGGGGGGGCCGCGGGGAGGGCGCGTGCGGAAGCGTGCCTGCGCATAATCGTCGCCGTCCACCGCGTCCAGCGCCCACGCACCCACGCGGCGTGCGCGCTCGCATTCATTGCGCTCACGCTGCACGACATTCTGCTGAGCCTCATCTGAAAATCGGAGAGATCACCAACGGATAAACGGTTGTTTTCTCGGTTTGTTTCATTCATATTCGAAATATTATCTGCGTGCTGAATGTGAACTAAACACTAATAACTAATTTATACATAATAAATGTATTTATGTGTGTATGTTAAATTTATGGGAGTCCCGTTTTTACATATTAAATTCGCCAATGCCACTTTCTTTCTTCAGAGCTTCAATATCTCAAATAAAAGGCTTAATGCAAGCCGGGAATTGGCCGACGTTTTCTGAAAACAAACATGTTTTTTTTTTTTTTTTTTTGGTCGCCGAAGTTGTTGTATGTGCCTGGAAAAGTTCCAAAATCAATTCTATCTCCTAAGCACCGCACGTAGATGATTCACGAAAGACTGGCAAGCTCGAAGTATAGTACTATTGAAGCTGTCTACTTAATTGAAGGGAGTGTGGGGGAAATGATATCCCTTAACTCGTTGGTTCGTAGAAAACAACGGTACGTTTCATTTTTCCACGAGCAGAGGCAGGAAAAGATATCTCCTCGACTGAAAAACAATTTTGGAAATTTCTTTCTTCTTTTCACTGTATAAAATATACACTTTACGACAAACTGCACTAAGATAATTTCATTTAATGCGATTCAGCATAAAAAACGGTCAAAACCGATTGTGACCTTTCGGGAAGCAGTGTAATTTGCGTTTCCTTAAGCTTCAGTATCCCTTCTTCATAATTTTACTATGCTTAGAAATGCACTACATAGATATTATTTCACTACGAATAAATGCACTACATAAGTAGGTCATTCAATGATTAAAGATACAAATTGGTCTGAAAAAAAAACAGTTGGTAGGACAAGATTGATAATTTTATAACATTATGTTGGCATCACTTGGATGAGCCCTGATCATATGGAGTATTATTATTTTTCTGTTTGTAACCTTAAAATTAAGTTGATTGCGAGTCCACTTGAAAATTCCACATTGATTGAACAATGTTCTGTTATTCGTTTTGTACTTGCTGAAGGTGAAAAAACATCTAATATATACTCAAATTACTTAAGTGTGTGGTGAAAGTTGAAAGAGCTTTGAGAATTTTTAGAAGTTCGTAGAAGAGTTCAAAAGTGGTCGAAACGTAGTTACCAACAAACACCGTTCTGGTCACATCAGGAGGAAACGTCATGTTGACTGTGTTTGGGGACTCTTTAGGTGCGTTTTTTGGCGATTAACTCCAAGAGCAGCGCATACTAAACAGCTAATGCTGCTCAGGTTGCTTTTGAACAAAGTGAAGGATGTCGTCGATCTCAGAGGAGAGGCGTGATTCTTCAGCAACACAGCGCACATTTCAACACTGCTCAACAAAGCCGTGAAAACACGAAAATTGGATTTGGAGGTTACTGCCTCTTCTCCCTTACATCCCCAATTTACATATCTGATTTCCATTTGTCTTATTGAAGGAGGCATTATAGGGGAAGAAGTTCTAGGATAACACTGTTCAACAAAGGAAGTCAAAAATATTGCGGGAAATTAGATCAAACACCAAAATAGTTCTTTGTAGCCGTTATGAGAAAGCTGGTAATTCATTAGAACAAGTGCATAAATGTTGGGAATTATACGGAACAGTAGGATATGTCCTGTTTTAGTAAAAAATAAACGTTCATTTCTCCAGACCAATTTGTCTCTTTAATTAATTAATTAATTAATTAATTAATTAATTAATGCCCCTCGTATATTACATGTAAATTTCTTGTAATGAGCTAAAACTAAAACCGGATGAATAAAATTCCTTCTGTGTGTATTGTAATTATTGACATCTGAAACGCATGAAAATATGTTTCCACATTTAAGTAAGTCATTTTCGACAAAAACTATTGAATTATAAATGATTAGGCAATGCAATGGTAGTTTTCAAGTCCAATGAAGACTAAATAAATACTTTGTGTTTTGCAACTCATTCCTATATATTGATTGGATTAAGAATGATTAAGTATGCTGTTGCTCAAGTAGGGTTTAACAAAAAATAGCCGCATACTTAATATAATAAGATTACATTTGTTGTATTTTATATTATGATACAAATGCCATATTAGCAACGAAAGCCTAACTAAGAGGCGAAAGAGTTCAGCGTAAGTTGTATTAAAATGAAAGACAGGACGGAAATGTAGTAGAGATCACATAAAGGAAAGTCGTTGGTCAGTGTACTCTGTGTAGATGTTTTTTTGTTTCAAGAAATTTGGCATACTTCCGTCACTAGCGACACTTCCTGATTTAGAGATGGATCCTCAGTTGCTTTTTATACTTTCTTTTCCTCGCTTTAATGGTTACCCACTCCTCCACAGAATATTATATACATTGATTTACAAGGACCAGGGAAGGGAAAATCATATAAATAACAGTGTAACTTTATTGTGTAAGAGTAATGCATTTGTTTCAGGAATAAACCAGTACGAAAAATATCCAAAACCCAAATATTCGCATTGAAAACTTTTTTATACTACAGTATTTTTTAAATACCCGTTATAATTAATTCTAGCTCAACAATAAAGTTATTACTTGAAAAATAAATTTACAGTTTCGCCACGGCCTTGTCTCTCGATGCGACGCAACATAATTCAAAATAGCATTTCCTTAGCCTTTGCTTATGTGATGGTTTATTGAGCTCTCTTAATACTACTGCGTTTTATTGTAGTGCTGCACCCAAGAAATCTACTTGGAATCGCCCGTCTATTATCTGATTAGTGCCTTGGCCCACAGCTCTAGCCTCCCTGCCGCCTTGTGACATTCACGAATTCACCCCTTCACCCACTCGCTCGCTCCTTCGCCGCTCGCGCCTAAGCAACTAATACATCTCTTTCATTTATTTAAAGTCCAGTATAGTTAAATACTCCTTAACTTACTTCTGTACTATGGATTATTTGATTTGTAATAACATAAATGAATTCGAAGAGTTTTTCTGACGTCACGTTCTCCATTGTAATTTCGTATATAAAATTCTCAATACTCTTGTTTTACTCAGTTTGGTGTTTACTAAATTGAGATTTGTGAGTATTAGTTTATAAGTTGCTGGTCGCTCCCTGCTGGTTATAATTTTTCAAATTTTGAATAATACACTCATTACGTAAACCATACGTCAATGATATTTACACAATCTCCAATGCATGGAGAATTTACGAAGTACAAAGTACTTACGAGTCACAAGGCAATTAACTCCGTAATAGTTTTCACCACAGAGCATCTACAATGCCTGGTTGCGGCTGGTAACATTCAGCCATTCTACAACGAAACTTCCACTGTTAATGATTTGATTGCCGAGACGTGGCCGTTGTATCTTTAAAGCTGCTTAAATGTACACGTTTATTTTATATCAAACATCTCGTGAGTTTTAATGCAATTAAAATGCGCCACGCGAGAGGGTGTGGTTCAGTACAACATAGGGAGTATTCAACGCAGGTAACAGAAGGCTACGTAATGCTGCGGAAAATCGATGTCGAGGTTTTAAGAGAAATGCCCGTTTTGGTTCCTTTATAACAAAAAAGGGGTGATTTTTTTTTACTTTCTAGCCTACTAAGTACTTTCGTACTAAGCATACTACACACAGATAACGTATTGAAATGATGCAGCGAAAAGTGTCTATTTTGCAGAGAAAAACTTATTACGGGGTGGTCATATTGAACGAGTTCATAAAACTATTTTCTGTACTAGTATAGTACTTCCTCTAATACGTTACAAACCAGAATCCACGTTTTGTGATCACCGATACTGAAAAATTGCTTCACAGCAAAACGTCTGACCGCCGGCTGTCCTTCCACACGTCCGTCTGACTCTCTCCAAATTCCCATCCAGCCGCCGTCTGCGAATCAAGTCTGCACTAGCTGCCACCGGGTTATACTCAATTGCAGTTTGAATATTATTATTATTATTATTATTATTATTATTATTATTATTATTATTATTATTATTATTATTACATTATTTGCGTAGTTTTAATTACTAACGAAAGAGTCTAGGTCACTCTGTAGTACAACTAGTTGATTATGTGTTTATGAGAAGACGGCAGAATCTAACACAAGAATTTCCGGGAAAGCACTGTACCAAACCGACACTGTCTTGCAAACTCGTCATGAAGAACGGAAACTTTTTTGTTATTTTACAAATGATGTTAACGCTTGGTTTTAAGAGTACAGTGGAAAGCTTTTCTAAGCTTTGAGTTGTTACACTGAAAAAATATTTCTATTGATTCTGAGTTGAATCATCATTTCGGATAATTTTATCGTATGTAGTAATGCAAAAAAGTCTCCGAAATGAACCATCAATATTTCACACCAAAACTCGCCGAGAAGAACTAACAATGTTTAATAATAATAATAATAATAATAATAATAATAATAATAATAATAATAATAATAATAATAATATAACGTTTTCGTCGAGTGAATATGGAGAGCCATATCTGCACTGTAATGAGAATAAATGTAATCATGAGAAGACCTAAATGGTAAACGTAAAGTAATGTTTAAATAAATATGTCATATGTTACACATCCTGTTTAAGCCCCAGTCACTCAAAGAAACAAAATAAAGAGAGAAAATGGAGGAGATTTTCCTTTTATAATATCATATACAATTATTGTTTATATATTTTTCAACCATTAACTGATAAATGGTGATCTTTAATTACAGAGAAATGATACTCTGCGTAAAAAGTCATTTAATAATGTTCATCACATCGTTCACAACGGGTAAGAACATTCCAATATGCATCGCATGTTTTTGTAAAACGCATACTCCATAGTAGTCGTAATAACATTCCCAGTCCATTACTGTAGCTCCATCATGTAATGATCTGGTCGTTGGTGTATAGCGCTTGCAAAATCGTCCCGATTAAATGGCTAATATTGTGCGTCGCTTTCCGCGTTACAGCAGACGACGTGGATACACCTAACAGCATGCAATGCGTTATCGTTTTATGGCATATTTCCGGTACCAAACCACATCTATGGTCATAAAGTGAGACGTCGGATAAATTACCTTGACAAGTACAATAACCATTATACTACTACCCAACATTTTAGTTAATACCGACGCTTGCATTACATCTTTCTATGGCTTTTTACCATATTTCATGAACGTACGTCAGAACCACCAAGAAAAGTACTATAAATGCTGAAGTAAATCATTGCGAAGATTAATATTCAACTGTAAAAATAAAATAAAAACATCTTAGGGTTAGTCATACTACCACCTGGGTGTATATGTGCCATTAATTTTCAAAGAGCATAAAATGTACCAAATTTAATAACTCTATATTTTTTCATACATTTTACAATAACATATAACAAGCAATTTCAATAAATGATTGGTGTAAATGCCTCACCTCCAGAGTTTTTTGTGGATTTACACCAAATTAAAAGTCCAAAAATAATATTGAATGTCACACATACCATAATTATTTATTGTTAATCCACAAATATATGCGTTATGTTTATAAACAGTTAAACATTTGCGACATCGTGTTCAAATGCAAAAATATAGATTAATATATTCGAATGCTCAAAATGTATAGTTTCTTAAAACTTCTAACTGATTTAAGGAACGACAAATAAAAGTATATTATATTGCATTTAGTACAAATTTTTTCAAGTAGAAATATTTTCTGTTTCACGTAGTTAAAGAATTACGATCAGAATAGACACTTTATACTGAAACGTATTCTGCTATTATCTCCAAATGTATAAATTATTTAATTATTATATAAATTTGCATATCATACATACTTTTTACGAGAAATAATCATTAGAAGCAATATTCTTCAATTTCTGCGGGGCTTCAAGGCGATCAATATTCATGAGTAAAGGAACAAAAGTTTATTTCTAACAATTCGCTTTTGGGTTCAGCTCAACATAAGTGAGAAGAATTACTTTGCTGCGTCATAGACGACTAACATTCTGCACCCTGTCCCGTTGCACGGCAGATCTATCTGTAGGGCAGAAATGGAACTGTGAGACGTAAGGGTTTTGCGGACTCAGCACAGGAGCTCATGGTGCTGCGATCTGGCGAATACTTTGCGAAGCAAGTGATGCAGTTCGCGGAAGCGCCGTTCCGAAGTGGCGCCACCTAGTGATTGTCAGGGCCGTCGCGATGTCCTTCGGCGCCCAACCTTTCGCTTTCGCTCCCGCCCCTTTCCCCTGCTGCCGTCCTCTGCCTTGCGGCCCTAGTCTTCAACTCCACAGTAGCCCCTGGGTCCCCCACCTTCGGTTTCTTATCTTCAATGCCCGTTTCCCATGCACGACCCCCGTCTTCCGCCCCCCGTCTCCGACCACCGTCTTCCGCCCCTCGCTTTCTGTCCCCGGTCGGTCTTCCGTCCCGCCTCTTCCGTCCCCCGTCTTCCGTAATTAGTTAATAATAAAAAACATATCGTTTTAATATCTTGTTTTGTAGATGAATAAATATCATCAATGAAGGGCATACACTTTCTAAACAATTAAAGGGGTTTTATTAATTTATTTAAATCAATAGAAAAAAATAATAACATTATCTTGTTTGAAATATCGGCAGTGTCATCCGACGTCCTTACTCTTCATTCTTTTATTATTTTTGATGCACAACCTAAATGTATGTTCGACCTCCATCACTGTTGCGAGTGCTCGCGGAGCCACCTGCTT